>JAOBSW010001241.1:0-77343 GCA_026214975.1 Gentiana macrophylla | reverse complement strand
AGATTAAAATCTAATCTTTCTATGGTGATCTAAACTACACCGACTTCCGTCATCTTGACAGCATCAACAAGCAATAATCTTCCGATATGAATTACGCGATAACAATTAATCATAGGAAAAGAAACAACTTTGAATAAAATCAACTTACAAAACATCCATAGAAAGAAATAAGGTTCTTCTTTTTATAAAAAAGCTTCACGAGCTATGTTCATGGTCGCTTAACTAAAACGTAAAACTGGATAGAAGATATGATCTAAAGCCAGGAAGGATATGCTTCGAACCAATTTAAACGAAACTAAATCTAAGGTGCAATAGAAAGAACTAACTAAGCTTAAGTAATTCAATTTCAAGGATTTTAATCAATAATTTACTGAAGCGAACAAGCAATTGATCCACCTATCCTATCAATATTCGATTTTCAATTCAGATTATTTCGTGATTACTAACCAAGTTGTGATTCACCTATTCAAAGGTATGAACCCTAATTTCTTAGGCAAGTTAGTCTATTAATCTCTATCTTTCGATCTAAGGATTAACGCTCTCAAATCAAGGTGTGAAATCTCTCAATTTCTAACCTAGAGATCTAACCTAATAACTCTCGTTAATTAGATCAAATATCTATTCTTTATCATGGTGATCTAAAGTCTAACTTGATTTTCATCAATTAAACAATCAATAAAGCAAGCATCTTTCGATATAAATTTGCAATAACAACGTAAAGCATGATAAAGGAACAACTCGTAATAGATACTCACAAAATAATCACGAAAAGAAACTGAATTGTTGAATCGGACGGCTTGACAATCGCCAGTTCCCCGTAAGATCGACCCGGCATTAACCACTATTACTACGATCCTTATACTTGAGGTTAACCGGAATATTACTTGTTTTGTGTTAATAAATTCCGTGACAAGTTTTTGGCGCCGTGCCGGGAACCGACGGTTGTCTAGTTTTGTTTTTCCGTTTTTCTTTTTGTTTTAGTTTGTCTGCTTTTATTTCGTTTTAAATTTCTGTTTATAGTCGATAAACGTTTAGGTAATTAGTTAATTAGGGTTTTAGCTTAGGGTTTAAGGTTCTCTTGTGATTAGTTCTATTCTCTTCTCTTCTTTTATCTGTTCTTTTCTGTAATTTTTTCTTTTCTGTTCTTGTTTTCCCGTTTCTAAACGGACGTCTGAAAATTGGACGCCTGTTTGCTGGAAAGTCTTCTATCCTGAACCACTTTTACTCGCTTGGACTAGCGTCCATAGGTTTCGGACGCCCGTCCAAGTATTCTTCCGTGCAGACGAGCGTTTGGTCTACTAAACGCCCGTCCAAACTCAATACCATCCGGACGCCCGTCCAACCTCTTGGACGTCCGTCTGGTCCTGTTTTCTTCAATACTTTTGTTTCCTTTTCTTCTTCCCCCTTTCTTTTATTTAGGTTTTTAATTTTTAGTTTAGGCTTTCAATTTCTTAGTTTTTAGGTTTCAACCACTTGTTTTTGGTCCAGTTTATGCAAACTCGGAATCAAAAGGGACCGTTATTATACACCCCTGACCCCGAGCGAACCGTAGTCCGGCCAAACAGGCGGATTTTCCGTTCAGCGGTTCTGGCGGACAGAGCCGAGCGAGATCTTGAAGATCAACTAGCAAGAGAAATCACTGATTTTGTGATAATGGCCGCTAACAATAGACGTACATTGGCGGACTCGCCGGTCGGCGAAGTCAAAGTCAACCCGGCTATTGTTATTCCAGCCATTACTGCACAAACCTTTGAGTTAAAACCGGGACTTATTCAGATGATGCAGCATGCATCTATTTTTCATGGTTATCAATCAGAGAATCCGCATACCCACTTGCATACATTCTTAGAGATATGCGGTACGACACGCATCCAAAGAGTAAGTGAGGATGCGATAAAGTGAAAACTTTCCCATTTTCTTTGAAGGAGAGGCTAAAGAGTGGTACACCTCTCTCCTCTCGAATCTATCACCACCGAAGCTTGAACTTGAAAGAGAATTTCTAAGTCAATACTTTCCGCCTTCAAAGACGGCCCAGGTGTTTGAACGACATTTTCACGTTCTATCAAAAAGAAAATGAGTCGTTCTTTGAATGTTGAAAGAGATTCAAGTCTCTTCTCAAAAAATGTCCCCATCATGGCTTGCCACTGGAAAGGCAAGTCAACACCTTCTTTAGTGGATTGACCGAGCTCACAAAAGGCATGGTCAATAGTTCTTCTCAGTGGGGCATTTACAAGAAAAACACACGAAGAGGATGGGCCTTTGTTTGAGGACATTGCAGTATAACTATGCCCCTCTTATCAAGCAATTCAAGCACCTCCCTCCTAAGGTTGAGGAAGTTAATATGCGAGTTTGATAGCCATCTTTGCAATGCAACCAGATGGCAACATCTCAAATTTCACATCCGATAAATCAAACTTCTTCTTTCCACGTAACCCCTCGGGTTACAGTATTACCTTCTTTGCTGAGGTGGCCATATGAATGGCCAATGTCAATTTAATCCCTCTGCACCTTATCAAGTGAATGCTGTCCATGATTATGGACAGTACAACCAAGTCACATGTCAGAATTGTGACGAGGTGGGGCACACTTCTAAATTCTGTCCTATGAGCGGACGAAATGCGGAAGTGAATGCATTCTATGGCCAGATCAATCCAAGGTTCAATCAGTTTCCTGGCCAGAATAATTTCCAAAACCAAGGGTTTAATCCATCTTCAAATTTCAATCCTAATTCGAATTTTAATGCGAATCAAAATTTCAATAAAACCACAGGTTTAATCGAACCAAAACTCGAATTTTTCCGATCCTACGCAAAAATTCAATCGAAATCGCCTTCCAATTCAAATTCTCAATTCCAAAGTCGGCCCACCCGATTTTATTCTTCAAACTTCCGTAACTCTCAAGGCTCCTCCCAACCTACCAATCTTGAAGCTAAGTTGGAGGAGCAAAGTAGATCAATGAAGAATCTTGAGAGACAAATTGGGCAATCGGTTGAACATTTAGCTTCTAGACCCAGGCAACTTTGCCCGGTTTCATTTCACCGAGAAGAATCCGAAGGGTGGTCAAGTTGCTCAAGCCGACTTGAACAAAGGCCCATGTCTTGACGACTCGTGCCATCAATTCAATACGGTAAAGAGGAGGCCATTGCAATGAATCGAGGAGCGGTACTCAAGTTAGTGGTCCTTCCCATCGGAAACCACTAGCCCCTCCTGCCATTGATAAGGCGGGAGGAAGCCGAAAGCACCTACACTCCCTCAATCTGCAGAAAACTCAGGTGGCTGATCCCGAGAGGTGAAAAAAGGCGGAGATCCTCAGTGGTGATCCTCGAGGACCGAAAAAAGCAGCGAAAGTCGGAGGCCGATCCACGACTACTAAGAAATCTGAAAAATCTGTTCGTTGGAAGGATCTGAAAGACAGAGCTGTAAGTGCATCCTCAAAGAAAGTCTTTTCTGAGAATGACCTCAAGAAACTTCCATTTCCACCGAGAAAGACCAACATTCCCTTGATTGAGGATAAGAAGTATGAAAAGGTGCTAAACCTTTTGAAAAATACTCAGGTGAATCTTCCATTATCGATGTCACAGTCGAAATGCCTAAGTATACAAAATTTATCAAGGATGTTGTGTCTTGAAAAAGAGTTAAGAGGCATGGAAAGACAAATTGGTGAGGATTGTTCCATGATTAATTATGAAAACTTACCAATTAAAAGAGGTGACCCTGGTAAGTTCAGTACTTACGAGTAGTAATGGGAGGTCTAGTTTTCCTAATTCTTTGTGTGATCTAGGTGCCTCTATAAGTCTTATGCCAATGTCTCAGTATGCAAACAAATTTCTCGGTTTACAAAGCCTTCTAGAACCTACTACTATGAGTTTACAATTACGATCGATCTTCTAAGAAAGCTTCAGGATCCCGAAAGACGTTTTGGTTCAGATTGATAGATTTACCTTTCCAGTTGATTGGTATGTCTTAGATATTGAAAAGGGTGAAAACGCCCCCCTGATTCTTGGAAGACCCTTCTTATCTACAGCTAGAGCCCTCATCGATTGCAATGGTGGGCAAGTGACTATCCGAGTTGGTGATCAAGAGGTGAGTTACAATGTCTTAAAGTCCATTCAAGTACCCTCTGGCCCCCCAACCGGCTTTTCCATTGATTATATGACAGATGATTTCACTGATTATATGGATAAGCAAGTCATGGCTGTAGAAGCTGAATATGAGCGATTGGTTGATAATCTAAATACTCATGGTGTGGTCAATCTAGATCAATTAGTAGCTGATTTTGAGGAAGAATTCTTCGACGGAGAAGCTTTGGTAGTGGGACCACAGAGTAAACTCAGCGATATTGAGTTGAAAAGTGGAGATCTCAAGTCTAGTTTAGAAGACCCCCCTGCAGATTTAGTGTTAAAGCCGTTGCCTAAGCATCTTAAGTATGTGTTTTTAAGAGAAGGTGACAAGCTTCCACTGATTATATCTGCCAAGGTGTCTCGACTAGAGGAAATGAAGTTAATCAACGTTTTGAAGAAAAATGAAAAAGCCTTTGGTTGGCAAGTAGGAGATATCAGAGGAATATCTCCTGACATCTGTATGCACAAGATCAAGACGAATGAGGGCGCGAAATGTGTTAGACACCCCAGGAAAGGCTCAACCTCATATGCAAGAAGTCGTTAAAAGGAAATCATCAAGCTTCGGACATGGGAATCATTTATGCCATCGCGATAGTGAATGGGTTTCTACTCGGTAGTTCCCAAGAAAGGAGGAATTACAATTGAGAAGAATGAGAAGGGAGAGGAAATTGCATTGAGACTTGTCACTGGTTACAGAGTCTGCATCGATTATCGAAAGCTCAATGAGGTAACCATGAAAGATCACTTTCCCTTCCATTCATTGATCGGATGCTCGAGCGTCTGGCGGGACACGATTCTCTCGCTTCTAGATGGATATTCGGGATATTTCCAAATACTCATAGATCCAGGTGACCAAGAAAAGACCACTTTTACACCGCCTTTATGGTACATTTGCTTATAGGCGAATGCCATTTGGTCTCTGAATGCCTCAGCCCACATTTCAAAGATGTATGCTAGCTATCTTTGACGGGCTTGTAGAAAGTGTATGGAAATTTTATGGACGATTTTTCGGTTTTGGTCGATCTTTTGATGATTGCCTTGACAATCTTGATCACGTGTTATCCAGATGTGTGGAAAAGAACTTAGTACTAAATTGGGAAAAATGCCATTTCATGGTAGATGAGGGAATAGTTCTTGGCCACAAAATCTCCGCCAAAGGTATTGATGGAGGTCAAGTTAAATTATTAACTCGATGCCTACTAACACACTAGCAAGAGAACTAGGTTCAATTGTAGTATAGCCAGATAGAGTCGAGGTCGATCCCACAGAGACTCGGCACAAATAAAACACAACTTTATCCTATTAGAACTAAATTGAAAGGGCGGTCTACGACCAACTAAATGCAGTAAATAAAATAGTGACACCCACTAGACACAAAAAACCACAAAAACAGACTAAAGACTACTAAAACACGGATAATACGGTTGATATTATCTTAAACAAATAGTATTGATTACGCTAGTAGATTATAACTCCCCCATGTGAATTAGGATGATTACGAGATAAAACAAACGTTAAAGATTGATTATTATGACTACGGGAGTCATCCCCTAAGGTAGATTTAGCTCCGGTTAGGCTATCTAAATCATCGTGCCTCCATTATGTGACTTCGCCTTTTAATGCCTCCATCTCATATAACTTCTGACACAATTACGAAACTAGGGATGCCGGTATAAACCGTAACCTCATCTAAGCAACATTCCTAGGGTAAGGCGTACTTCTTAGATGGCGATTCAATCTATATCCTAAGTAACAATCACTTTTTGGGTTTCATGTTAAATTATGATGACAAATAATTAAGTTGATCGAGTTTAATTACTCGTTTTAATTCCAATCCAGAGAATCGGCGTGGTCGGCCGATCATAATATTGCCCCACACATCACCACACTCGATCGACGAACGATGCGACTCGGGCGACCGAGTGACACGTCTAAGTCGACCGAACACGATTACGTAGCGGTACAAATCATGATTACTTCTTAACGTTTCTAACCTAAACACATGGGTTCGTAAATTAATCTACATCACGCAATCAATACAAGAAAAACTACTCCATAATAAAATACATCAGATCTATGAATAAAGATTGCATAATTGAATAGTCATTCCCTCGAAGACGAGAGTGACTCCCACTCTTTAATGCGCTCCCTAATCGGAGAATCCGACGAATCCACAATGAACGAACATAAAGAAAATAAAACTAAAAACTTAAAAGCTAAAATTGTATGAATTGTTTTGTGTTGTAGTGGTGTGTCCTTCTCAGCATCGTGGCTGCTGTTTATATAGGAGTTGTAGCCGACATAGGGAGAATCCAAAAGATTGACATGCATTTATCAACTTAGGCTCGGGTGACCGAACCTACACGCTCGGTCGACCGAATGGCATGGCTCGGTCGACCGAGCCTCCCTCTTTACGCGTTTTCAAACTCGGTTCGTCTGACTTGTTCCCCACTCCATGCTTTTGAATTGATCTGATTAATCTTTTCTTCAATGCTCCGATTTTCTTCTCTTTTATCTTGAGATCTCCCAATTGCGTAATAATTATCTTCCCGATTTATCATGATCTGCAAAATCAGCATTTATCACCCAATTAATTGCTCTTTTATAATAAAAGCATTAAATACCAATTATCATATTAATAATCACTTATCATTAAATAATAAATATAAACACGTGATTAAATATGAAATATATATAATTAACTCCGATTTAAGGTTATAATTGATGACATAAATAGGTATATTTTAACTGTCATCAGGTATAGAAGTTGACAGGGCGAAAGTAGAAGCTATCGAGAAGATGAGCTATCCCAAGAATGTGCGTGAAGTTAGGGGCTTTCTTGGACATGTCGGTTTTTACAGAAGGTTCATTCAAGACTTCTCCAAGATAGCCAAGCCCCTGTCCACTTTACTAAAGGAAGACGTTGAGTTTAATTTTGATGAGAGCTGCAAGCAAGCGTTTGAGGAGCTCAAGGATCGTTTAGTATCTGCTCCAATTCTTATATCGCCTGATTGGAACCTACCGTTTGAGCTTATATGCGGCGCATCAAACTATCTTTGTTGGTGCTTTGTTCTAGGCAAAAGATCAAGGGAAGTTCCACTTATCTATTACGCTTAGTCACACATTGAACCCCTCTCAAGTTAACTATACCACTACTGAAAAGGAGCTTTTGGCCGTAGTTTTTGCTATGGATAAGTTTCGTAGTTACTTGTTAGGAGCTCAAGTGATTGTGTGGACTGATCACGCTGCTTTTGCTGCGTATCCGATGACCAAGAAAGAGGCTAAACCGCGCTTACTACGTTGGATATTGACCCTACAAGAGTTTGACGTTCAAATTAAGGACAAAAGGGCGTTGAAAACGTAGTGGTGATCACGTTTAGAATGATAAGTGAGGAAAAGGATGATCCAGATGATATAGATCTTTACTTTCCTCTAGAAAACATTATGTTGATAGACGGTTGTCCTCCTGATGTTCCATGGTATTCTTCCATTGTAAACTACCTTCATGCCCGTTATCTCGATCCAGAGATGTCTTATCAGGAGAAGAAAAAGTTCTTCTCTGATTTGAATATTTCGTTTAGGATGAACCTTATCTTTTCAAGATCTGTAAAGATGGTCTGCTTAGAAGATGTGTTCCTGAGTCTGAGCAACGGGATATTATTGAGCAATGCCACAGTGGACCCATCTGGCGGTCATTTTGGTCCGTGGAAAACCGTTGCTAAGATCTTTCAATCCGGTTTCTATTGGCCTCGATCTTTAAAGATCTGAAGCTTTCAGAAAGCTTGTGATAGGTGCCGAGAACCGGTACTCGACAGCGCGTTTTGACATGCCTTTGAAACCCATCCTAGAATGCGAAGTCTTTGATGTATGGGGTATCGATTTTATGGGACCATTCCCATCATCTTGCGGTAATAAATACATCTTAGTCTCATGTGAGATTACGTGTCGAAATGGGTAGAGGCTCAAGCCACTCCTCACAATGATCGTAAGACGGTAATGAAATTCTTAAAGAAAAATATCTTTGTGAGATTTGGATGTCCACGAGCCTTGATCAGTGATGAAGGGACACACTTCTGCAACCGACCCCTAGAGAAAGTACTTGAAAAGTATGGTGTTCGTCATAAAACTGGCACACCATATCATCCGATGACTAGTGGTCGAGTTGAAAGGAGCAACCAAAGCATCAAGAAAATCCCGAGAAAACGGCAGTGCTTGATCATAGAAAGGATTTGAGTTTGAAATTGGATGATGTACTTTGGGCTTACAGAATCGCTTATAAATCCCCTATGGGGACATCTCCATATCAAATGGTCTACGGAAACCATGTCATCACTCGTCGAGTTAGAGCATAGAGCTTATTGGGCTACAAAGTTTCTGAACTTTGATTCCCAATCTTGTGGAAAACATCGACTACAGCAGTTACATGAGCTAGACGAATTCAGACTCCAGGCTTACGAAAGTGCCAGGATTAGTAAGGATAAGATGAAGCTACTCCACGATGCTAAGATTAAGAAGAGAGAATTTCAAGTCGGAGAACAAGTTCTTCTTTACAATTCTAGGTTACATTTGTTTCCTGGGAAGTTGAGGACACGTTGGTCCGGTCCCTTTGAAATTCTCCGGATCATTCCTGGAGGTGTTCTAGAACTACGAGGTTATGGTGACCAGCCGTTTCGAGTAAACGGACAGAGGTGCAAACACTACATTGGTGAGCCTAAAGACAAGCCTTTGACTGTTCGGTTCCTCGATGTCCTTGGATGTGGTGCTACACCAGTCGAAGAATTAGACGAGTTTTCACCCGGTCTTTTCTCTGAGGATGACGGTGATGGTCAATCTGAAGAAGTTCTAGCTGGTAGTTGGGATATGGAAGAATATTGGAAGGAGCGTCAACGAGAATGTCATCAGAAGCTTCAGAAGACGAAGAAGTCAACCATGGGGAAGTTTAAACGTGTCTGGAAAGCTATAAAGGATTTAACCCCATGTGTTAGGTGCTGTTTCTGCGGCCACGCTACTGATCAGAGCTTACACGAGGTAGTGGCTGGCAGAAAAGTCAAATGGCCTGATCCAGGCTAGACTCCAACAGTGTCGAGCTAACGACATTAACCAAAAGCGCTACTAGGAGGCATCCTAGATATCCCTTATTATATTAGTTAAATTTTGTTTAGGCTGTTAGTGTTATATTTATTTAAGTTTTAGTTTAATTAAGTTTTAGTTGACTAAGTTTTTCTGTTTATATCTGTCAGTTAGTTTGCTTTTTAGATATGGATTACGGAGTTCTTCCGGAGGAGTTCCCCATCATTAGTCGGATCCCACTGATTACAGTAGCTGATGGACCAGGAGGCACTATAGTCTTGCACGTAGATTTTGAGCTTAGTACCCGTACGAAGACCATCACCTATGTTCTCATTGTCCCCCGCTGTTCGGGAGGTAGTGACTTCACTACTGAGGAGCTCCAGGAAGCTATAGGACGTCCATATACGGTCCTAAATGACCCTATCTTTGTGAGATCTAGCCAGCTGGTACTACAGGCTTCACATTTTAGAGGTTTAGAGGTAGCTGGAGATGACTGGGGCGTACAAGACGACTATGATTTCCCTCCTGCTATTGATATGCTTCGTCGTCTCATCCGATTGGTGGATTGGGATGAGATTTATGTAGACTAGCGTTAGTTAAGTTTGTTTCGTCGAGCCCCGACGTTAAACGGAAGCGCTTGGTGGGAGGCAACCCACTGTTTTATTCGTGTTTGTTTTATTTTCGAGTTCTTTTATGTTCGTAGCATTTCCGTTGTACTTCTGAATTTTAAATTACCATTAATAAAAATTTCGCATTTAGTTGTTTTATATGAAGATTTTATAAAGTTTTGCATTTTTATTCTTGGACGACCGTCTGGTGCTTCTGGACGCCCGTCCGATCCTCTGTCTTCATGGACGGCCGTCCAAGTTTTGGGCGCCCATCCGACACGAAGCTTTCAATCTCAGTATTCATCTTTTTACCCGGCGCGTCGTCCACAAGGTCTGGACGCCCGTCTGGCCAATTCCCTCCAATCCTGTATTTGATTTTGGATCTTGGACGGTCGTCTACTAAACTGGACGCCCGTCCGGTTCATCTGGTTTCTCAGTGGACGCTCGTCCACTGGGTTGGACGAGCGTCCAACCTCTGTCTATATATACCCCTGCTGCGAGTGAACCTTCACTTTTCAGATTTTTTCAAATGCCAAAACGGTTTTTCTCCCTCCTTTTGCCCTAAAATCCTCCATTCTAAACCATTTTGAGCGATTCAAAGTGCTACAGGCCGCCCTTGATCCCCTCTCTTTGATTTTCATAACCAAATTCCTCAACACACAATATTCTTGGCGATTCAACACCCATTGTAGTCCGACTTTTAGAAGAAAAAATCCGATTTTGGAGCTTATTTTGGTGTTGTTTGGACTAATTGTCACCTCGATCAACATCTACTCATCTTACTTGGTAAGTTAGTACCACCTTTTCTAGTTTTTTTTTCACGTTTTTGCGAGTTCGGTCTTTGGGTCGGCTCGTTCCTTTACATTCCATCTTAATTCGTTTTTTTTTTCTTCTGGTTTTGTGTTTCTTTCTGATTTGTTATGGTGCTATGGTGTGTGATGGGTGGTGTATGGGTTGTTTGGTGATGATTTTGGTTGTGGTTGTGGTTTGGTTGCTTTGAAATCCCGCTTTGGATGTTAAACGGGTATCTTGTTGCGAATTGGGATTGTTTTGGTTAGTCTAGGCTTTAAAATGGTTCATAAGAAGGCAGTTGTGAAGCGTCATGGTAAGGACATGGCCCGGGAGGCCGGGAAGAAGCGTAAGGAGATTGATCCTAACCGGGGAGTGAGTATTCGAGAGCAACCTCCTAGGGCCACCCAAACTAGGGCTACCTTGAGAGATGAACCAAGTTCAGATTCTGAAACGGATGAGGAAGTGCCATTGGCACGGATGCCTAGGGTTCCCCGGGATGGAGGATCATCTAGGGTTGAGGAAACCGTTGAAGCTACCCGTGAGGAGGAACCGGTTGTACCTAGGACTTCCCAACCTAGGAAGAAGGCCAAAACCGTACCCCCTATGCCCTTACCTCGTAGGTTCGTGAACCCTGTGAGCTCACGATGTGTATAAACGACACTATTTCTCGAGGACGATGATGTTGATAGAACGGGCCACTTTAGAGGCAAAGGTCGATCCGGTTTCGTTAAATTGCTTAAGGATCGGAAATGGGCGCTTTGATGACGATTCCAACTACACCGGTCAATAGTTCCTTGGTTCGGGAGTTTTATGCCAATTGTTCGAAACCGACTTGGAATCGAAGGTGGTTGTGGTTCGAGGAGTCCAAGTACCGTTTACACCGGAGGTGATCAATGCAGTATGGGTTGGCGGTTTTAGGGTAGAGATTACAAGGAGGAGATTTTACATAGCGAGTTTGGGACGGGATCCTTCGGAGGAGTTGCGGTTAAGAGTGTGCCCGGATGTAGCTTGGACATTAAGACCGGGAGGAGACCGGAAGGAGTTAGTCACCACGACACTGGGCGGAGGATTGGAAGGTCCAGGTGTCGATTCATTCAGTCGGTTGTTACCTAAGAACAACCTCGACACACTTTCACATTGGTGACCTAGGTATGTTGTATGCGTTGGCGTTTGGCACGAATGTAAATGTGGGACAAGCTTTGTATGACGAGATATCTATCAACCGGAAGGTTTACACGCGGAGCTTGATCGTCCCTCACCGATCCACGCTTTGTGCATCGATGCCGGTGTGCCCGAGTATGGAGCGGATCACAAGCCTAAGAACCCGAGGCCTATCTGAGAGAGAGAAGGTAAGCCTTCGGGACGATGCGAGACGGAGACACCTCGGGAGCCTGGTTCGTCTTCGCACCACCTCCGGTTCCATCCTTGTCTAGTTTATCTCCTGCGGAGAGGGCTCGATGCAGACATGGCCAACAGCCTGCGAGATTGGATGACTGATATCCGGAGGAGACGCAGAAGAACATGATGTACGTCTTTGAAGTGCATTATGGAGGGCAAGAAACCGAGGGATATGCAGATTTTCAAGGAGAGTGATACGGAGTTCCTCTTTTCCGATGCGATCGAGTAGGTTATTGCCGATGTGCTTGAGGCAGAGAAAGAGCCTGATGATGAGGAGGTTACGGAGGAGAGACCTACTGGGACTGCTACTGCCCCGGTTACACTGCCGGCACCTTCATCGACGACGTCTACGTCTCCGCTGCTGTCCCTCCACGACCTACTACTCGCGATGATTCTGCTGTTCCTCCTCCGGCTGATGATACTACGGCTCCGGGGCAATCTTGATTTCATTTGTCTATTTTTCGTTTGCACTAGCTACGATGATTGTATATTTCTGCTACTTTTTACTTATATCGTTCATTGTAATTTTTGATGTTGCTACTTTTTATTTTCGATGGATCATGTAAGCCATAAGGCACCCGTCCTTTCATTTCGCCTTTGTTTATACTTTTTGGTTGTATTGGATGCTTTATCTCTTATCAATCCTTGACTTTGCTATATCTTTTCATTTTGGTATAACTCCCCGTTTTCCCCGAGATGGTTCCGTGTTTGTCAAGTCGTGCAGGTATGTTTTTGGCGGTTTTGTCGAGCTACAATGTTAGGTTGCGAGTTCTAAGTGTCACTATGTAGGCTCCGGCCTGACCGACGTTTGAAATCAGCTAAGTCTTTTATCTTTTCTTTCGTTCTGCACAACATGAGGACATGTTGTCGTTTAAGTGTGGGGGAGGGGAATGTTCGATATGTATCTACACATTTGCTTATATCAATATGTTTCTATGCAGAATGAGCTAAAATTTTTCGACACTTTTGTTTTCGTTTTGTCCCGAGTAGGCGATTCAATTTAATGTTCATTAATTTATACTCATTTAAGCTGTATATCACATGTTTAGTAAGTTAGTTGTTTCACCTGATCTATTTTTCACGAGCCATAGTAAATGATGAGCTAATTTATAAAGTTATACCCTTTTGGACGAGTGATTTTGATTTTCTTATAAGTCATGTACTTAGTGCTACATGTATATCTCGAGACTTATGATAGTTTGTATTTAGTTCCGAGTATGTTATACTGTGAATATCTAAAGTTTGAATGTGATAAGTAACACGTAACTTAATGTCAAATGAAAAAGTTGAAAAATATGAATAAAATGTGTGTGTCGGAAGCTAGTCGATGATTCGAGTGCGATAGGGCATTATCTCGAAATGTCCTATACCACTATGATGACTAAAGCTCACGATCATGAAGAAGCTCGCCTTATGATTGGAGTAAGGTAGGGTATATCTCGAATATCCTATTCTGCTATGACAGGGCAAGAGCTCATTCTGATGTGTGTTTAAAAGTGAAAAAGTTAAATCAACTAAAAGATTAGTATGAATGAATATAAGACTAAGTTATCGTCTATCTTATCCCCAGTAGAAACTGACAGATATGTTGTAGGGATTATCCTCTGAGTATTTCAGAAAGGCCCTGGATATATTCGATCATCTTTTTCGGGATATATCACGTTTGTAGGGTACACCTTATGAGTGTCATTTATTGCTAGTCTACGAGGGGGTATTAGCTAGTTTTGCTTTGAGTTTCTCGAGTTTGGATTTAGTGGAAGTTTTCTGTGGCTATGCACACACACTGGTGAACTTCTGATTTATTGGATATGTGTTATATATGTTTAGATGTCTGATCTTTTCTCAAGCCTTTACTTTGTTTTGTTTTGCTCGGACGAGCAAAAGCTTAAGTGTGGGGGAGTTGTTAAGGGTGATTTTATACGATTTATAACGCTATATTTTATGATAATTTCCCTCATATTTGTATGAATTTGTATAAGAAACAAGTGTTTAATGGAAATATTGAGCAAATGATATTTTAAAAGAGATAATCACAAAATAGGTTGATTTATGTGTTTTAATTATGATTTTATGATCATTTGAGCGTTATTACATTTTGCGATGTTTTTATGTGTTATAGATACATGTTTGAGGCTCAAAAGATGCTCAAGAGTTGATTAAGTTCGAGGTAATTGAAGATAAAAGAAATCAAGATTAAATTCGATCCTGAACCAGCGTCTAGGGAGTGAATCAAGGTCCATGGTGGACGGCGTTTCTCAGGTTGGACGAGCGTCCAGGAATGGGAAGTTGATTCGTAAGTTTGGGCGCAGAGTGGAGTGGGCGCCGCGCACGGGCTGCGTCGATCATGACTCGGCCCGACTCAAGAAAATTACACAAGGCCGGGCGGGCGTTCACCCTTTCCAGGCGGGCGTCCATCGGCCGACATCTCAAACCGACTTAATCTTCTATAAATATCGGTAGCGTTTTCCTCACAATACACGATATATTACAAACCCTAAACCCTAGGGGCGGCTGAGATTTCATTGTTCTTAGTTTTCTAGTAGTTCTAAACACTTTTTATGTTCTTTTACTTCAATAATTCGATCTTCAAGAGGATGCTAAGAGGCTAGGCCTCCATTGAACAAGCGTTGTGAAGCCGTCCGATTCAACAATTCAGCTTCTTTTAAGTGATTATTTTGTGAGTATCTATTACTAGTTGTTCCTTTATCATGCTTTACGTTGTTATTGCAAATTTATTTCGAAAGATGCTTGATTTATTGATTGTTTAATTGATGAAAATCAAGTTAGACTTTAGATCACCATGATAAAGAATAGATATTTGATCTAATTAACGAGAGTTATTAGGTTAGATCTCTAGGTTAGAAATTGAGAGATTTCACACCTTGATTTGAGAGCGTTAATCCTTAGATCGAAAGATAGAGATTAATAGACGAACTTGCCTAAGAAATTAGGGTTCATACCTTTGAATAGGTGAATCACAACTTGGTTAGTAATCACGAAATAATCAAATTGAAACTCGAATATTGATAGGATAGGTGGATCAATTGCTTGTTAAACTTAGTAAATTATTGATTAAAATCCTTGAAATTGAATTACTTAAGCTTAGTTAGTTCTTTCTATTGCACCTTAGATTTAGTTTCGTTTAAATTGGTTCAAGCATATCCTTCCGGCTTTAGATCATATCTTACATCCGCTTTTACGTTTTAGTTAAGTTTTATTTTCGATTCTGTTTAGTTTTATCCATTGTTTAGTTTAGTAATCGTGACACAAAGTTAGTTAGGAATAAAACTAGAATTCACAATCGCCGCCTTCCGTAAGATCGACCGGCATTAACCACTATTACTACGATCCTTATACTTGAGGTTAACCGGATTATTACTTGTTTTGTGTTAATAAATTCCGTGACATAAGCCTCACGCCCGGGCGGTCTTCGTAATAGAAGAGACATTTGGCGATAAGCTTGTGCTTGTTTGGAGGATCATCATAAATGATTGAAGTGTGTCGCTCATGGTACATAAAATATTCAGCGAGTCGCCCCTATATAAGGAGCAAGATATTGTAATGTAGCAGGGAATCCGCTGCGTTCGGCTACCTACAATAGTATATTCCATTTCTCCCATTTCCTGTTAAGTAGTTACTACTTGAGCTACAAAAGATGCTTTTTGACCAATAGCTACATAAACACATATTACATTTTGACCTTGTTGATTGAGAATTGTATCTGTGGCTACGGCTGTTTAACTGAACGGAGTCATTACTGAAGAATCAGACTTAGGATCTTGTTAAACATCCTGATGATAGGAAAGTTGTCACTTGAAAATGGATCTTCAAGAAGAAGAAATGGATAACTAAGGCAGAAGGAGTTAAGTATAAGGCATGTTTGGTTGCAAGAGGGTTCAGTCAGAAAGAAGGGGTGGACTTTGATGAGATATTCTCACCAGTAGTCTGACATACTTTAATCAGAGAGTTACTAGCAATGGTGGTACAACATGACTTAGAACTTGAGTAGTTAGATGTGAAGACAACTTTTCTACATGGTGAGGTAGATAAAGAGATATACATGACTCATCCAGAAGGATTCCAAGTTCCTGGCAAGGAAGATTTTGTGTGCAAGTTAAAGAAGTCCTTGTATGGACTGAAGCAGGCTCCTAGACAGTGGTATAAAAGTTTGACAGTTACATGATCCAGCTGGGTTACAATGGAAGTCCGTATGATTGTTGTGTTTAAAAAAGTCAGTTAAAAGATGATTCATACATCTATCTTGTGTTATATGCGGATGACCTGCAAGAAAGAAGTCTGATGTTCAGTATCTGAAAGACCTTCTCAGTGCTGAGTTTGAAATGAAGGATTTGGGTGCAGCCAAGAAAATTTTGGGGATGGAGATCTGGAGAGATAGAAATCAGAAGAAACTATTTTTCTCTCAGCAGGGCTATATACATAAGATTTTGTCAAAGTTTGGCATGTCAGCTGCAAAGCCAATATATACTATTATGGCATCAAATATTCATTTGTCAGTTTTTGCTTCACAGTCAGCAGAGGAGAAGAAGTACATGTCAAGAGTTCCCTATGCTAGTGCCGTTGGCAGTCTGATGTATGCCATGGTGTGCACTAGGCCTGGTTTGGCTCAGGCAGTCAGTGTAGTTAGCAGGTTTATGGCTCAACCTAGAAAGGAACACTGGAAAGCTGTGAAAAGAATGTTCATGTACCTTAGAGGTACAACTGATGTTGGTCTCATTTATAGAGGTGATACTCAAGAACTGATCATAGGGTACTATGATGCTGATTATGAAGATGATGTAGACAGCAGAAAATCAATGACTGGTTATGTTTTCACATTGGGGAATTCAGTTGTCAGCTGGAAAGCAACTCTTCAGGCCACAGTGGCTTTATCAACTACTGAGGCTGTATATATGGCTCTTACTAAAGCAGCTAAGGAGGGTATCTGGTTGAAGAGGCTAGTCAGTGATTTGAGGCTACATCAAGATCAAGCTGAGATTTATTGTGATAGTTTGAGTGCAATTTGTCTAGCTAAGGATCATGTTCATCATGAGAGAACCAAGCATATTGATGTGAGGTATCATTTTCTGAGAAATGAGAAGAGGGTTGTAGTGAAGAAGATCATCACCAAGGATAATCCTGCTGATATGTTCACAAAACCAGTTCAGCAGAGCAAGTTTTAGTTGTGTCTGGACATGCTGAATATTCAAAACTTATAAACTGAAAACTGGATACTCATCCGAGGGTAGATCAGCTGAGTGGATTCAGCGGAGAACTCTAGTACAAGTACATGCATTGACGAATGCATCTGGTACAAGTACATCTGATTATGCAATCTAATTGATTGTGAATGAGAGTTCAAGTCAAGGTGGAGATTTGCCAGTTAAGTGACTTGATCTCTAAACTGAGTTATAAACTGGTGGAACTAATCTGTGAAACTGAGCTGAGAATGATGGTCAGCTTAGTAAGAGTATTCAGTTCTGTGAATGTCAGTTGTGGAGAAGTGCAAACTGAGTTTCTTCTGAAGTCGGCTTTCACTTTTGTCAGCTTAGTTATTACTGAGTACATCCGAGTTCTGCATCTGGGCCGTTGGTTACAAATCTGAGAAAGCCAGTTTTGAGCTGAGTTTCGTCTTGTGGATAACAGCTGGAGCTGGGGTCCACATTAGGGGTATTTATGACAGTTTCGATAAAGATCTTATAGCGGTTAGGTTAGGGAATTATGCCTATAAATACCAATGTTGTAATCAATGCAATGTGCGTGAAAATCCTTGTAACTTTATGCATAACAAAATATCTCTTTTTCAGTCCGTGGAGTAGTCGGCACAACGCCGGAAATCACGTTAAATCACTGTGTTCTCTCTCTTTTTTTGCTTAAAGCCCCCGGTATCCGGAACCCACTGGTTCGACTAATCCGGAGTACGTTCGGCCCGGGTCGTGCCTGCAGAGTCTGACTCTTGTTTAGGGGTAATGCCTGGCCAAGAGCTCTTTCAACATGGCGCATCTGAGGAGAATCGAACCGGTGTGTTTTATCAATTCTGCCATATTTACTGTTAGATTGCATCTGTTTTATCTTTCTTCAAGTGCAAGTGTCTCGTCTGTGTTTCAACAGATTCGTTGACACATTTTATTTACGGAACGTGAGTGTTCACCATGTTTACATTTATTGATCGTTATCAGTTTTGCTTTTGCAAAATTAGTTTTGATTATGAATAGTTTATGATAGTAGTTAGAGGTGCACATGGTCCGGTTTTCCGGTTTTTTTTATCACTTTTAAAACCAAACCATTTTTTACGGTTTCAAAATTTACAAACCAAAACCGAACCGTAGCTAGGTAAAACCATTTTATCCAGTCCGGTTTGGATCGACTTGGTTACGGTTTTTTCCGGGTTTTAGTCCTCTTTTTTATTTTAAAAAAATTCATTGAAAGGGCATTATCACGCTTCATCGAATTCATGTCATTATTCATACGGAAATCATACATGATTCTCATTCTCCATCTACCATACACCATAACCCGAATGTTACTGAGTCCTCTATCTCTCTCGCTATATATATATATATATATATATATATATATATATATATATACACACATACATACATACATACATAGATGTGTGTGTGTACACACAACATTATATTATCATATTTTCTAATTAAGATGATCATATTTTTTTGGTACAAAACGGGGGGCTAAAGCCCCCAAAAGGAAAAACTACAGTCTAGGCAAAAGAACGCCTCTAATGTCTTCTGATAAAATAGTAACAGTACAATCAGGGGGATCATTCAAAATGATGAGATTATCTTCAATGGCATGCCCTAAACTGGCAAAACGGTCTGCAACACGGTTTCCTTCTCTAAGGGTATGCTGGATAATGCATCTCCAGTCCCTCTTCAGAAACCTTCTACAGTCTTCAATGAGAATGCCTTCTCTCGCCTCCCAATCTTCCTCTTGTGAAATGCTTTTGACTGCTGACAGAGAATCTGATTCAATGATGACATTCCTGTGTCCCTTCTCCCAAGCCAATTTAAGACCTTCCCGAATAGCTTTAAGCTCTGCACAAAAAATTTGAGAGGTATTAGAATTTCCATAAAAACCATATAACCACTTACCCTCATGGTCCCTAGCAACACCACCCAAAGCAGAATGCCCAGAAGACATAGAGCAACTGGCATCCGTATTAAGCTTGATCCAGCCCGGGGGGGAGCCTGCCAACCGACCCATTTAATGGTCTTGTTGGAAGGAGCTGTAGAAGAATTTTGCGAATTAATAACATATTCATTAGCCAGAAAAACAATTTGTTTACAGACTGAAATAGGATTAGTATGACTTCTGTTAAAAATGGCATTATTTCTATCTTTCCATACACCCAAAGGGCCATGGAGAAGAGGGCATTCAAGGGGCCCTTGTAAAAAGAGTCAGCCACATGACCATGATCCTGCAAATTCAAAATAATCTAGTCCACCGAACCAAAATCTTGTTGAGTAAAGAATCTCCTAAGAGGGTTGCATTTCCAGACCCTTTTAGCAAAGTGACATTCGGCAAGGCAATGAGATATACTCTCAACATTAAGGTTGCATCTTTCACACAAATTAGACGAAGCTAATTTCCTGATAAATCTAGCTTCATTCGTAAGAATCTTGCCATGAATGACAAGGCAGATAAATTTTTTGACTTTTTCAGGAATCATACATTTCCAAACAGCCTTCCAATTAAATTCATTGGATTCGTCATGATTCCCATTTCTAAGAAACCAGACCCCGGATTTAGTGGAGTATTTTCCGTTACTAGTAAGGTTCCAATAACGGCGATCCTTAACCATAGGCTCCAAACTGAGAGGAAGACCTCTTATGGATTCAATAACATGTCTCGGGATTGTAGTATGAAGCTTCTCAAAACACCAGGTTCTATCCGTAGAAATTATGCTCTCCACCTTAAGATTTTGATCCCTCATGTCCACTTCACTGTCAATAAGATCTCTTAGCGGTAACCCATTCAGCCACACATCATCCTATAGAGAAACATCCCTTCCATTCCCAATCTTCCAAACAAAGCCATCACTAACACTGTGGAAACTTCTCAAAATACCCTTCCAGATGAATGAGTCATTCACTTTGGTAGTAAGTTGAAAAAAGTCACAATTTTTAACATATTTATCACTGAACAATCTAACCCAAAGGCTTTTTTCTTTTCTCATAATGCTATTCCCGCATTTGGCTAAAAGAGCAATGTTATTCTCCCTAGGACATCTTATTCCAAGCCCACCATCAAGTTTGTCCTTTAACACACAATCCCAGTTGACTAAGTGTACTTTCCTTTGTTCTTCAGACGATCCCCATAGAAAATCTCTATTAATCCGATCTAGCTTATCACATGTCTTCTAGGGGAGCCAAACCGATTGCATAATATTCGAGGGAATCGCACAATTGACAGATTTGATCAAGGTTAATCTTCCAGCCATGTTAAGAAATCTAGATTTCCACCCTTGAAGTTTATTATGGACATGATTAACAATAAATTCCACATTTCGGCTAGCAAAACCTACTGTGGATAAGGGGAACCCCCAAGTACTTCCCAAGATCATTGGTTTTAGACATGTTGCAAATCTCAATAATGTCATTAACAATCCCCCCATCCGTTTTGGGGCTAAAGAAAACTTTGGATTTCTCCTTGTTGATGGATTGACCCGAGATAGAGCAATATAGATTCAAAACTTTCATGAGATTAGAAACTTCCTGCACATCAGTTCTTGTGAAAATAATGAGGTCATCTGCAAAAAAGAGATGAGAGATAGCTGGACCATCTTTACTAAGCCTCACAGGTTTCCATTTTTTGTTTTTAACCCCAATCTCCAGCGCAATATACAAAAATTCAATGTAAAGTGCAAATAAATAAGGAGAAATTGGATCTCCCTGACGAATACCCCTTCTAGCCACAAATTTATCCGTAGCTTCTCCATTCCAAAGAACCGAAAAATTAGCAGAAGAAACACAATTCATGATAAGTTTAACAGTGTTCTCAGGAAAATTAAATAAGACAAGCATGTGCTCTAAAAGATGCCAGTTAACTTTATCATACGCCTTCTCAAGGTCAATTTTAAAGATAACATAGCCCTTCTTGGCTTTAGAATTCCTAACTTTATGAATAATTTCCTGGGTTATCAAGATATTATCTCTAGAATGTCTCTGAGGAATGAAGCCACTTTGAAGAGGACTTATAAGATCACTAATAACCGCTTTTATTCTCAGGGCCACGCATTTCGTAAGGATTTTATAAAAAAACATTACATAAAGAAATGGGCCTAAATTGGGAAACTCTGTCAGGATTGTCCACTTTAGGAATCAACGCTATAAGCGTGTCATTCATGGAGTCCTTCAAAGTACCCGAAACAAAGCATTCTCCAATATCTTTGGTAATTCTATCTTTCAAAACATGCCACATTTTTGAAAAAACAAGGCTTGAAAGCCATCCGGACCGGGCTTTTATTAGGTTTGAAATTGAAAACCGCTTTAAAAATCTCTAACTTTCGAGAGAGAGGAAGATAAAAAGACCCTTTGATTATCATTGAGCTTAGGAGTTGGGAGCACCGGGAAGTTTTCAACTTGGCCATCAAAGGAAAAAAGTTTTATAAAGAACGACCTAACCAAATTTTTTAAATCGGATTTATCATGGATCCAACATCCACTATCATTCTTGAGAGCAAGGATTTTATTTCTAGCTCTCCGTCTAACCGCGGAGATATGAAAAAAAATTGGTGTTACGATCTCCAGATTGAATCCAGTCAAGCCTAGATTTCTGAAACCACAAAAGCTCTTCTTGTTCCAAAATATTATTGTACTCAACACAAAGCTTTTTCTGAAGGTCACTACGAAAGGCATTATAACATCGACTAAGAGATAATTCAATACCTTTTAATCTGTTCATAATTCTTCGTTTCTTACTAAAAATATTCCCAAAAACATTAGAGTTCCAATCATTTAGACACTCACAGAGGTTAAAAAGAGATTTAGGAGTATCAAAATTAGAATTACTATCCCACTTATTTTTAACAGTATCATAGAAAGTGGGATGATTGAACCAGGCAAACTCAAAACGAAAAGGTCGTAACTTAGAATTGTTTTTAAACGGCCAGAAATCAATGAGAAGAGGGTTGTGGTCGGAAACTACCTTAGGGAGATGGACCACCTTTGCTTCTTCAAAAATGGCTCTCCAATCAGGGTTCGACAAACATCTATCCAACCTTTGCTGAATAAGACGTGATCCTTCCCGCTTGTTGCTCCAAGTGAAGGGAGGACCCACAAAACCGAGATCCATAAGGCCACACCTACTAACATTATTATTGAAAAAATCCATACGCCTTAAAGAAGGTAATTTCCCACCCCTTTTCTCTTTCGGATCTGATATGTCGTTGAAGTCTCCTGTCACAAGCCAAGGGAGATCCATACATTCACTAAGTTTGTATAACTGATTCCAAAAGTCAGACTTCTTCAAAGGGTCCGGATGCGCATAAATTGCAGAAAGAATCCACGGATTGACATCCTTAATTTTGACCATAGCATGAATGGCATCGATTACCATCTAAAATCTCCATGTCAACTTGATTAGAATCCCATAGAATCCATATGCCATCCAAGATCCTTGAGGCGACTCACAAGCTACTTGTCCCAAACCAATCGACCTGATGATTTTCCAAGCCTTAGTATCCGAAACCCTAGTTTCAATAAGAATCATAGCTTGCGGTCTGTGATTCCGAACAAGCTCTTTAGCATGCCTTCTAAAATTTTTAGATCCTGCACCTCTGCAGTTCCAGGTGATGATGCGAAGAGTACCACTTTGTGTATCCATGGAGGAAATAAACGGAGCTAAAGAAGAAGCCAAGAAAGGTTGGCATCCAAAACCTGGAGAAAAGATCTCAAACCCACCCATAAAGAAGAAGCTAGCAGTCCAGAACAAAGGTCTGGTCCACCACTCCTCCATCCATTTCGGACCGAAACCCACGAATTGCCTCAGGTTCGGTAGCTCGTGTAGCACCAATGCTTCCTTCTCCCAATGGGTATAAAAGCGAGCTTTCGTGTTGATTCTTAGTCAAAATATCAAACTTGTTGCTAGATCTCCAATCAATTGGATCTGGGGGTTTGGTCTCCATGGGGACAGCTCTTCCATTAGTGTAACCTGAGGTGGAACACGCGTGAGAAGACATAAAAGAAATGTTCTGCGTCTTAGAACCCTTCTTCAAATTGTCAGATGAGGGTTCCAATGTGGGCTTTAATCCACAGACTTCCGAGGTGGGCTTGGAATATAAATCCTTATTTAAAGAATATCTGGTTGAGTGTTGATTGGCTGAAGCACTATCCTTCGGACCAGGCCCATAAGACATTTTCCCATTAAATTCCTCTCTAGCCGTTGCAGATTTTCCTTGGGGGAGATTTTTGGGTCCGTTATCCCTTTGCTCCAACAGAACGGATTCTGACGAAATATCATTTGACTTCTCAACCATGTCAACTGGACCAATCCCATCTTGACTTCTAAAAGCACCCGGGCCCACCTCAAGTTCATCTTCCTCGTACCTCATTTCCATTGGATCAACATAATTTACTGGACCTTTGTTAATGAACTTTTCGGAAGAATTTTTTGGTCTATTAGCATGATTCTGACTTCTCCTGGGATTGGGCTTCTTTTTTGCATAAGAAACTTGCATCCATGGGCCAAACGCCAAATCTGATTTGTCTTCAGCCAAGGATTTCTGGATTTCCATCTCTTGAGTAAACTTGTTGTTCTTCTCTTTACTGGGTCTATCCTTGTTTGACGACTGAGGGCATTCATCTTTTCTATGACCCACTCTTCCACATCCATAACAGATAACCGGGATACTCTCATATTCCACCTTGAATCTGTCCTCATCTACCTCGACAAATGTACTCAATGGCTTAGTAAGATCCATTTCAATGCAAATTCTCGCAAACCTTCCTTTTGCATTCCAGAAAGTGCTATGATCAATTTTGATTGGTTTTCCCAAAGCTTTGGCAACCCTATACAGAACAGACTCATTATAATATTCTATGGGAAAAAAGGAATTCTTATCCATCCTATGGTGGAGGAAATCGTATTCAGTGACGGATTGAATCCCGGCACCCAGGTTTGGACAAGAAGGTAAAACCCATTGATATTTCATGGTCCTTCAGTGAGTATCTTCATCATCATTTCTTCATTATCAAGCTTTAAAATAAAGAAGTTGAAGCCCAAATCAATCAGCTCAAAATCGTCATAAATATTCCACAATTTTTGCAATTTGGCTTCCATAGCCTCATAACCAATCCCTTTCCCCAAAACTTTCAATATTAGGGAACTAGACCATTTAAATTCCAAATTGTGCTTAAATTCTGGGTTGAGCTTCACTGAAGGGTAAGGTTTTTCCTTAGATGGACCAATTACCTGAACATTATTAGCATGGAATGACTCTGACGAGAAAGGAATAGGGCTTGGCTTTGATCGACTTTTGGATCCAGAAAGAGCTGGTTTATATGAAAGTTTATTGGCCGGAACCTCCAAATCAGCCCGGAAGGATCCGTCCTTTTCATTATCAGATCTATCCACAGTCATTTTGTCTTCGTTATCTTGCTGTGTAGAACGGAAGTCATCTTTAATCATTGAATCATCACCTGTGTCTACCTCCATACCACAAACAGAGTTTTTCTTGATTTTCTTTGCATTTCTAACCGGCAGCGTTTCTTCTTCCCCAGACATTGAAACGTTAGCAAGAGAACAGAGAAAGCATTCGAGAGAGAATTTTAGTCATAGAAAGAGAAAGAGACGTTAAGCCAAACAGGTGGAGCTTTAGGTGCATATGCAGCTGAGTTTGCAGAACTCTGCTGAAAACAGTCAACACTAATCTGGCACTTGGTTGCGCATCTGAACCTGAAGAATCAAGAGTTGAATCTAATGAAACCAAAAAAAAATCGGGGGGTCGGCTGAGTGAAGGTCTGCTGATCTTCGTCAGCTGAGTAGTGGAATGTTCAAGTCTGGGAAGTCAGCTGAGTGAATAGTCAATTGAGTCCATCTATCAGCAGAGTGGCATCTGCTGAATCTGTTGAACATGTCTGTGATGGTTTTACATCTGTGTCTGGAAGTCTCAGCTGAATGAAGTCAGCTAAGCATCTGGTGAACATTTGTGAGGTGGAGTTCTCATCTGGAGTTAAGTATCGTCTGGAGAAGTTTCACCTTGAAGTCAGCTGTGTTCACATCTGGTCAGCTCAGAATCTGAATCTGCAAATCTGTTTGGTTGAAGGTGAATCTAAAGAACTCAGCTGAGTGTGCTCAATTGAGGTGATTACATCTGAATCTGGTAAACACATCTTGACTGGTGATCAAGTCTGAATTTGTTGATCACATATGCTCTCAACTCAATCAAGTCTGAATCTGTTAACAACATAGGATCTCATCTGAAACTGGGAGGTTCTCATCTGAAGTTGGTTTCTCATTTAGAGGAATCACATCTGAAGTTGTTAAGTCTGAAGAAAGAGGAGATATCTGGTATAGTACATTTGGCATTGACGAATGCATTTGGTACAGTACATCTGGTTATGCAATGTGTTTGAACGAGAGTTCAAGTCAAGGTGGAGATTTGTTAGAAAAAGTGACTTGCCTCTCATCAGAGCTGAGTACTAAGCAGGGCTAACTCAGCCGGGCAAGGTCAGCTGAACAAAGGTCAGCAGTCCAAGGTCAGCTGAGCAAAAGTCAGCAAAGCAATGTCAGCAGGGCAGAAGTCAGTAGGTTACGTCTGGTGGAATCAGCTGAGCTGAGTTCACATCTGGGGTATTTTAGTCAATCTGCTAGCAGGTCTTTATGTCAGCTAGGTCTAGGGTTTTGTGACTATAAATACTCATCTGTTGTAAGCTAGAATATTTGTAGAGGCATTAGCGTCAGTATCAGGAGCAATTGCGTATGCAAGTGCAGAGTCTGTAAAATCTCTAGTGATAATATATTCTCCTCGTTTCTACACGTGGACTAGTCGGCATATTGCCAGAAACCACGTTAAATCATGTGTTATTGTTTCTTATGTGATTTATGTTTTCTCGTTTATTCTTGATTATTGCAATCCGTTTTTCATCCCTGTCGGTCCTGTTATAACAATTACGTTCGTAAATTTTAATTCAATTACCTACAAGAAATCATTATTTTGTCCAATGTAAAATCATCAATGAGATTGATAATACATACCAAGTAAAGAAATGATCATTATAGAGGATATTACCACAAATTGCGAGGATTCATCAGAATTGTATAATATTCTAGAATTATTCTCATTACTACACAAACCCGAGATTGTAGTCTTGTATTCCTTTATAATCATTGCATCAACAATGAATAAATTAATTGATTCTATTTTATCTTATGGTATCAGAACAAAACTATGACTTCTCCTTCGTCCCTCTCCCTCCCTCCTTCATCTAAACTCATTAACACAATGGTGGAAAACACCACAACCGCCACCTCTCCATACCCTTCTTTCACTCCTTCTACCATCAATATCACCCAATTAAACCGACAAAACTTCCCACTCTGGGAAGCTCATATTCTTCCCTTCCTTCGAGGCTAGGGAGTCTACAGATATGTTGATGGTTCCCTCCAACCACCGCCCACCACCATCACCACTCCCTCGGGTGAAAAGAAGACAAACCTCTCCTACGATCTCTAGCTGAAAAATGACAACCTAATTCTCTGTAAGATTACATCCAGCCTCATCGACGATGTGCTTGCCCAAGTCTACCACTCCACCACGTCGGCTGAGATATGGTTTGTACTTCATACCAGCTTTGCGTCCTAGTCCCGAGCACATTTGGTGCACCTCCATACTCAATTAACTGCCACCAAGAAAATATCGAGCTCTCAGTGCGGCGGATTATTACATGAAAATTAAGCGGATCACAGATGACTAGCCATGGCCACCACCCCTCACCGCGACATTATTACGGCACTATGTCAAACAACCCGCTCACTATTTAGGTCGATAAATCTATGCTCGGTTGCTTCGGCACGGCATATCTCAGCTATTCGCTTTCGAGCCTATCACTGATTAGTCAGGTCTCTCCACATCACGACATCATGCGGCTATACGCCTTTAGGCATAACGCATCTAAGCCCGGTCGCTTCGGCACGACATGTCATAGTTAGTCGCTTTCGAGCCTATCGCTGATTAAGTCTGATCACTCCACAACACGACATCATGCGGCTATATGCCTTTAGGAATTACGAATCTAAGCCCGGTCGCTTCGGCACGGCACCTCTCAGCAAGTCGCTTACGGGTCATAAACGCTGATAAGTATGGTCGTTTCATAGAACAATACCATGCGGCTATACGCTTCCGAGCATAACGTTCTTAAGCCCGGTCGCTATCTCAGCACGATGACATGACTACGTTTACGGGCCTTACGTTATCTTAGCAGGTCTCTCTATAGCAGTCATCTCGGCATACGATAATTCAAGTCGCCTAAAACTTTACTCCATGCCCGTCATTTGCACAATGAACAGGTCAATGAGTAGGGGGCATTGATACGCCAAGCCCGTAAAATAGCCCGCAGGTTCACATTGGGCCTGTACGTAAGCCCAATAACGAATAGGGTCCTCGGCCCATTCAATTCGCACCCTCGTAAGCCGGACTGGGCCGGGTACAATCCAGCGTGCCTCATACCTCTACAATACTTATCATTGGCTGAGCAACGGGCGCCCGATGAGCAAAGTCTTCACCCGCCGCTTTCTGGTCGGCATGAAGCACGGGGGCGATCTACTCGCCCTACACTCGCATGATCCACCGGCTTGGACCAAGCCCTCTTGACTAGAAACAAAGTTCATGCACGACGGTTACAAAGCGAGAGCCATGGCGGCGTAATGACGGCTTCGCCCAATCGAGAGGTTGTCAAGTCACCACGTAGTTAATTACATTTAATTATGCTTTAATTACCATCATTTGTATCGACCAACTATTATCCTTACAAATAGCGGCATTTGTACCCTGAAAAGGACATCTCATCTTATAATTAATACAAGTAGATAACCTCTGTCAATTTGTCGACAATTGAGCTCTCGACTTTATTGCTTTGTTGTCATCATACTGCATTCATATATTTTTTAATACCACCTTCTCTCCCCAGTAAAATCATACCCTTCCGTTGGATATCAACCGTTAAAATCAACCAAATCCGTTTGTAATAACTCTGACGTTATTAGTATGTATATGATTTTTTTGATTACATTTCTAAAGATGTATATGATATAGGGGTAGACGGTCGCCGTGACGATTTTGAGATCGTATGCCTTTGTTAAAGAAACTAATGAAAGGAATGTCAAGTGTAAGGCATTCGTAGCAGAAGTCCCTATATGCGCCTCTATCCCTAAAATGAAGATAAAAATAGAGTTTACTCTTTAAATTGCTTCCATTAAAGAGAGTCCCTATCCCTATTAATTTATTTTTAGGGATATGAGCAATCTTGATCCTACTTGTGGGGATGCACTATTCACCCCCTAAACATATTTAATTATTAAAAATTATAGGGATAGGGATAAGGATGCTGCTGGAGTGAAATAATAAATATTTAATGTGTTTAAATTGGGTTGTGAGGTAGAATATGTATTATTTAATATTATTTGAAATGTTATAGGGATAAGGATAAGGATGCTGTTGTGGAGGTTTTTAAATTGAGATATTGTAAAATAGTGATATGTATTATTTTATATTATTTTAATGATAAAATTTGGAAATCGATGATAAGAATCAAGACATGTAAAAACGATTTATGCCCAAGGACTTGGACAACAAAAACTAATGCATCATCGAGGCTCCCAATGTCATGTATGCCATTTTTGTTAGATATAATTTGGTCTACTTATTCAGACCATCTATATATGAATATAGTTAATGTGACGTGGTTCTCATTAACTATTTGAATAGTATATGACCAATATGTACATAAAAGAATGAACATGTCCGAACAACAATGTTATACGATATCATGCGTTATAACTATTTTAGATGATTAATCATTAAATATCATGCTGTGAGAGAGATGCGGGAGTTTGTTTCTTTTTTTTTGGGTTATTTTTTAGACCTACGGGTGGTATGGATAGGTGAGTAATGATACACTAATGACACCACAGTTATATGTACCATTTATCATGATGAATCTAAAGTAATTATTATGTAAATTAATAATGATAAACATTCTAGATAATCGTTGTGTCATTTGTCGCGAAATTTTAGTTACTTAATGTTAGCGTTCACCATATTTTCATTTAATGAACATTGTCTTTTTTGCTTTTGCGAAATTAGTTTAGCTTATGAAAGTAGTAGCTTCTCTCAAAAAAAAAAAAAAAAAAAAAAAAGGTGGAATTTATTTAGGATGCGCAACCAAGTGTCAGATTAGTGTTGACTGTTTTCAGCAGAGTTCTGCAAACTCAGCTGAATATGCACCTAAAGCTCCACCTGCTTGTCAACACTCCAGATCTTATTTCATCTTGTCAAAGGCCCTATTAGGATGAGCATCAAACTACGTGTGTGAGGTATGTGATTGAAGTATTAATAGATCATGGACTGAGATATTAGTTATTTACATGTAGTGATAATTGAGGGGGATCAACGAAAAGCCGGTTCACTGTGGTGATCAGTTCTCACAATGAAAAGTCGGTTACTGTGGTGGTGCACATGTAGAGTGGTACACGAGTGGATTGGTGTGGTGCAAATAAATACCCCATTAATTAATAATGTCGATATTCATAAACACACACACAGATATATATATATATATATATATATATATATATCCGGTTCCGGTTTGGTCCGATTTTTATCTTAGAAAACCAAACCCAAATTGTTTTTTACGGTATGATTTTTTACAATAGAAAAACCAACCAAAAAACAATGGTTTACATATTTTCGATTTAGACCGATTTGATTCACACGGTTGGTTTGATTTCTGGTTTTTTTCTTCATTTATTTTGTGTTAAAGTTTTATTTTAGAAAGCTTAGTGTACATCATGGCGTGGGTTCCCATATGCATATCATATATACAAAAGACAAATAAAAAGACAGTCAAAGAAAAATCTCCAATACAACAAGTTGTTTTTTATGTTGAGAATTTTCCTGGCTTTTGATCGTTTATTATTTGTTTTAGAAAAAATGTGAATATACTCTTCTTCTTTTTTCTTTGTTAGTATTTGTTTTACCACGGTGATTCACGTCCGTCATTCTGGTGAAATTCTTTCTTACTGTTAGAAAAGGTGACTTGACCTCTCATCAGAGTTAAGTACTAAACAAGGCTAACTCAACAGGGCAAGGTCAGCTGAGCAAAGGTCAGCAGTGTTAGTTGGGCAAAAGTCAGCTGGTTACGTCTGGTGGAATCAGCTGAGCTGAGTTCACATCTGGGGTATTTTAGTCAATCTGCTAGCAGGTATTTATGTCGGCTAGGTCTAGGGTTTTGTGACTATAAATACTCATTTGTAGTAACTTAGAATATTTGCAGAGGAAGTAGCGTCAGTATCAAGAGCGATTGCGTATGCAATTGCAGAGTCTGTAAAATCACCAGTGATAATATATTCTCCTCGTTTATGCCCGTGGACTAGTCGGCATATTGCCGGAAACCACGTTAAATCTTGTGTTACTGTTTCTTGTGTAATTTATGCTTTCTCGTTTATTCTTGATTATTGCAATCCGTTTTTTTATCCTTGACGGTCCTGTTATAACAAACTGATATCAGAGCGTCGAGGTTATCATCAGGGAATATGAAATCTGTTCGAGTTAGGTTGATTGTTACCAAGGTCGTAATTGACGCTTAATTCTGGGATTAACGTTAACTTTCCGTCGAGATCAAGATATCTGGGTTGGATGTAGAGATTTATAAATTCACAGGAAGGAACAATTAATTTGTGGCAAATCAAGATGCGTGCTCTGTTGAATAAACTAGGGCTTTGGGCTCCGTTGACAACGGTGGATGTCGGAAACGTTGAGATGGCCAATCTAGAGGAGAAAGCACATTCAATGATTTTGGTGTGCTTGTCTGATGATGTTATCACTTAAGTTGCTGAAGAGGATTTAGCAGCAGGGCTGTGGCAGAAGCATGAGAGTCTGTGCATGACAAAGTCGTTGACCAACAAGTTGCTGACGAAGCAACGTCTGGTCAATTTAAAGAAGCATCAAGAAATGCCTCTCAGAGATCATCTGGAAAAGCTGAACACAATATTGCTTGATTTAAGGAGTATTGCTGTTAAGGTCGATGATGAGGATATAGCTCTAATTTTGTTGGTATCACTGCCAGCATCATATGAGAATTTTGTGCAGTTTTTTGTTGTTGGGAGAGACATTGTGTCATTAAAGGATGCTAGGGCATCTCTCCATAATCAAGAGCTAAGGCATAATGCAGCTGGAACAGGTACATACAATCGGGCTATTGGTTTAGTTGCTAGTAGCAGTTGCAAAGGGAATGGGAATCCTGAAAAGAAGATATTCAAGAAGGGTGATTCCAAAGACCCTAATGCAAATTTGGTCTGAATCTGAATCTGGAGTGTTGACAAGCAGGTGGAGCTTTAGGTGCATATTCAGCTGAGTTTGCAGAACTCTGCTGAAAACAGTCAACACTAATCTGGCACTTGGTTGCGCATCTGAACCTGAAGAATCAAGAGTTGAATCTAATGAAACCAAAAAAAAAATCGGGGGGCGGCTGAGTGAAGGTCTGCTGATCTTCGTCAGCTGAGTAGTGGAATGTTCAAGTCTAGGAAGTCGGCTGAGTGAATAGTCAGTTGAGTCCATCTATCAGCAGAGTGGCATTTGCTGAATCTGTTGAACATGTCTGTGATGGTTTTACATCTGTGTCTGGAAGTCTCAGCTGAGTGAAGTCAGCTAAGCATCTGGTGAACATTTGTGAGGTGGAGTTCTCATATGGAGTTAAGTCTCGTCTGGAGAAGTTTCACCTTGAAGTCAGCTGTGTTCACATCTGGTCAGCTCAGAATCTGAATCTGCAAAGCTGTTTGGTTGAAGGTGAATCTAAAGAACTCAGCTGAGTGTGCTCAATTGAGGTGATTACATCTGAATCTGGTAAACACATCTTGACTGGTGATCAAGTCTGAATTTGTTGATCACATATGCTCTCAACTCAATCAAGTCTGAATCTGTTAACAACATAGGATCTCATCTGAAACTGGGAGGTTCTCATCTGAAGTTGGTTTCTCATTTAGAGGAATCACATCTGAAGTTGTTAAGTCTGAAGAAAGAGGAGATATCTGGTACAGTACATCTGGCATTGACGAATGCATTTGGTACAGTACATCTGGTTATGCAATGTGTTTGAACGAGAGTTCAAGTCAAGGTGGAGATTTGTTAGAAAAAGTGACTTGCCTCTCATCAGAGCTGAGTACTAAGCAGGGCTAACTCAGCCGGGCAAGGTCACCAACAAAGGTCGTTAGATCAAGGTCACCGAGCAAAAGTCAACAAAGCAATGTCGGCGAGGATGTGTCGATGGGTTCGCAGAATTAGAAGCTTTTGCACAATTTGCTTCTGGAATCAGCTGAGTTGAGTTCACATCTGGGGTATTTTAGTCAATCTGCTAGCAGGTCTTTATGTCAGCTAGGTCTAGGGTTTTGTGACTATAAATACTCATCTGTTGTAACCTAGAATATTTGTAGAGGCATTAGCGTCAGTATCATGAGCAATTGCGTATGCAAGTGCAGAGTCTGTAAAATCTCTAGTGATAATATATTATCCTCGTTTCTACACGTGGACTAGTCGGCATATTGCCAGAAACCACGTTAAATCATGTGTTATTGTTTCTTGTGTGATTTATGTTTTCTCGTTTATTCTTGATTATTGCAATCCGTTTTTCATCCCTGTCGGTCCTATTATAACAATTATGTTCCTAAATTTTCATTCATTTACCTACAAGAAATCATTATTTTGTCCAATGTAAAATCATCAATGAGATTGATAATACATACCAAGTAAAGAAATGATCATTATAGAGGATATTACCACAAATAGCGAGGATTCACCAGAATTGTATAATATTCTAGAATTATTCTCATTACTACACAAACCCGAGATTGTAGTCTTGTATTCCTTTATAATCATTGCATCAACAATGAATAAATTAATTGATTCTATTTTATCTTATGGTATCAGAACAAAACTATGACTTCTCCTTCGTCCCTCTCCATCCCTCCTTCATCTGAACTCATTAACACAATGGCGGAAAACACCACAACCCCCACCTCTCCATACCCTTCTTTCACTCCTTCTACCATCAATATCACCAAATTAAACCGACAAAACTTCCCACTCTAGGAAGCTCATATTCTTCCCTTCCTTCGATGCCAGGGAGTCTACAGATATGTTGATGGTTCCCTCCAACCACCGCCCACCACCATCACCACTCCCTTCGGTGAAAAGAAGACAAACCTCTCCTACGATCTCTAGCTGAAAAATGACAACCTAATTCTCAGTAAGATTACATCTAGCCTCACCGACGATGTGCTTGCCCAAGTCTACCACTCCACCACGTCGGCTGAGATATGGTTTGCACTTCATACCTGCTTTGCGTCCTAGTCCCGAGCACATTTGGTGCACCTCCATACTCAATTTACTGCCACCAAGAAAATATCGAGCTCTCAGTGCGGTGGATTATTACATGAAAATTAAGCGGATCACAGATGACCTAGCCATGGCCAGCCACCCTCTCACCTGCGACATTATTACGGCACTATGTCAAAAAACCCGCTCACTATTTAGGTCGATAAATCTATGCTCGGTTGCTTCGGCACGGCATATCTCAGCTAGTCGCTTTCGAGCCTATCGCTGATTAGCCAGGTTTCTCCACATCACGACATCATGCGGCTATACGCCTTTAGGCATAACGCATCTAAGCCGGTCGCTTCGGCACGACATGTCATAGTTAGTCGCTTTCGAGCCTATCGCTGATTAAGTCTGATCACTCCATAACACGACATCATGCGGCTATATGCCTTTAGGAATTACGAATCTAAGCCCGGTCGCTTCGGCACGGCACCTCTCAGCAAGTCCCTTACGGGTCATAAACGCTGATAAGTATGGTCGTTTCATAGAACAATACCTTGCGGCTATACATTTCCGAGCATAACGTTCTTAAGCCCGGTCGCTATCTCAGCACGACGACATGACTACGTTTACGGGCCTTACGCTATCTTAGCAGGTCTCTCTATAGCAGTCATCTCGGCATACAATAATTCAAGTCGCCTAAAACTTTACTCCATGCCCGTCATTTGCACAATGAACAGGTCAATGAGTAGGGGGCATTGATACGCCAAGCCCGTAAAATAGCCCGCAGGTTCACATTGGGCCTGTACGTAAGCCCAATAACGAATAGGGTCCTCGGCCTATTCAATTCGCACCCTCGTAAGCCGGACTGGGCCGGGTACAATCCAGCGTGCCTCATACCTCTACAATACTTATCATTGGCTAGGCAACGGGCGCCGATGAGCAAAGTCTTCAGCCCGCCCTCTATAGATAGGCATGAAGCACCGGGGGCCGATCTACTCGCCCCTACACTCGCAGTCCACCAGCTTGGACCAAGCCCTCTTGACTAGGAAACAAAGTTCATGCACGATGGTTACAGGCGAAGAGCCCGCGGCGGTAATGACGAAGCTCGCCCAATCAGAGGTTGTCAAGTCAGCCACGTAGTTAATTACATTTAATTATGCTTTTACCATCATTTGTATCAGCCAACTCTTATCCTTACAAATAGCGGCATTTGTACCCTGAAAAGGACATCTCATCTTATAATTATACAAGTAGATAACTTCTGTCAATTTGTCGACAATTGAGCTCTCGACTTTATTGCTTTGTTGTCATCATACCGCATTCATATATTTTTTAATACCACCGTCTCTCCCCAGTAAAATCATACCCTTCCGCTGGATATCAACCGTTAAAATCAACCAAATCCGTTTGTAATAACTCCGACGTTATTAGTATGTATATGATTTTTTTGATTACATTTCTAAAGATGCATATGATATAGGGGTAGACGGTCGCCGTGACGATTTTGAGATCGTATGCCTTTGTTAAAGAAACTAATGAAAGGAATGTCAAGTGTAAGGGCATTCGTAGCAGAAGTCCTATATGGTGCCCTATCCTTAAAATGAAGATAAAAATAGAGTTTACCCCAAAATTGCTTCCACAGCAGAGTCCCTATCCCTATTTATTTTTAGGGATATGAACAGTGCATCCCTACTTGTGGGGATGCACTATTCACCCCCTAAACATATTTAATTATTAAAAATTATAGGGATAGGGATAAGGATGCTGCTGGAGTGAAATAATAAATATTTAATGTGTATAAATTGGGTTGTGAGGTAGAATATGTATTATTTAATATTATTTGAAATGTTATAGGGATAAGGATAAGGATGCTGTTGTGGAGGTTTTTAAATTGAGATGTTTTAAAATAGCGATATGTATTATTTTATATTGTTTTAGTGATAAAATTTGGGGCCTCTGATAAGAATGCCTTGAAGACATGTAAAAACGATTTATGCCCAAGGACTTGGACAACAAAAACTAATGGATCATCGAGGCTCCCAATGTCATGTATGCCTTTTTTGTTAGATATAATTTGGTCTACTTATTCAGACCATCTATATATGAATATAGTTAATGTGACGTGGTTCTCATTAACTATTTGAATAGTATATGACCAATATGTACATAAAAGAATGAACATGTCCGAACAACAATGTTATACGATATCATGCGTTATAACTATTTTAGATGATTAATCATTAAATATCATGCTGTGAGAGAGATGCGGGAGTTTGTTTCTTTTTTTTTTGGTTATTTTTTAGACCTACGGGTGGTATGGATAGGTGAGTAATGATACAGTAATGACACCACAGTTTTATGTACCATTTATCATGATGAATCCAAAGTAATTATTATGTAAATTAATAATGATAAACATTCTAGATAATCGTTATGTCATTTGTCGCGACATTTTAGTTACTTAATGTTAGCGTTCACCATATTTACATTTAATGAACATTGTCTTTTTTGCTTTTGCGAAATTAGTTTAGCTTATGAAAGTAGTAGCTTCTCTCAAAAAAAAAAAAAAAAAAAAAAAAAATGAAAGTAGTAACTAGTTGATTAATTGAAGCTTCAATTATTATGTGCAGTTTTACTATTTTGTAAAGCTTAGTGTTACATCATGGCGTGGTTCCAATATAGTATGCGTATAACTGATGCGGTTGTCAAAAAAATTTGTTTTAAAATAATAGAATATTTTTCAGTACAAAATTTAATGCATTTTTCTCTTTTTTACTCATTTTTTATTTTTCCCGTACACCGTCTTAAATGCACCAGTATTATTTCTCTATTTTCTATAAGATTATAGTCTTTATCTAATCAAAGTCAAAACAATTAATTACCACCTCCGTCCCAAAATGTAAATCCATTTAGTTTTTTTGTTTCGTCCAATAATGTAAGTCAATTTAAAAAACCAATGAAACATTTATTACATTTTTGTCATTCTACCCCGCATTTTTTATTTACTCACACACTTTTCACTACTTTGTATTAATAATAGTCAAATGTCATTTTAGTCTTTTTCATCAAAATTAATTACAAATAACTAATTTAACCAACTTTCTTGATCTGTGTGAAAAACTTCAAATGGACTTATATATATTTGGGACGGAGGTAGTACTTTCTTAATCCACGTATTTTTGATAAATGTCTCAGTTATTGTGAAACGAGGAAGTATCATGCAAAAGGATAAATAAAAAGACGGTCAAAGAAAAATCTCGAATCACACAACCCTGTTTTTTATGCTGTGAATTTCCTTGCTTTTGATAGTTTAGTATTTGTTTTAAAGAAAATGTTAATAACGTTATTTTTTTTTAAAATTTTTTTTTTTTTTTTTTCTTAGCTCTATAAATAGGTTTTCGAAACAGCAGTAAATTTATCCTTCACATCTTCTTCACTCGATCATACCCTTTTATTTTATTTTATTTTTTAAAAAACAGAAACATTCTCATCAGGTTGTTAGTATGGGAAAATCAATACTATTTCTAATAATTGTAATCAATATTCTCGTGGCTGCTGTTTGGCATCCACATGAACATACTGTGGCAGCAAACATATTTCATGAGAATACTAATGCTGAAGCTGTTGTTGGACAAGAAGTACTTGAAGAAGAATCTAAAAAGGTCCCAATTAATATTCATAATTCATTTGGCCTTCTAATGAGTCACGGTCGCGGTCGTAGACCATTGGATTGTTGCTCAAGCTGTATCTGCTGCTATTTCAAATTCTGCTGTTCTGGTGACTGCGTAGTCGGCTAGCTAGTGATCCGCTAAAACATAGGAAAAACTGTTTCACAATCGATCGATACTATTTTTCCAAATCTGCTCTGCATTGATCCTATAATTGTCATTGTTTCTTAATGTTTTGTTGTTTTTTCCTTGTTACGGTATAATTGTCATTGTTTCTTAATGTTTTGCTTGTTTTTCCTATACTTGTTACAATAATAAAATTCTACTTTTGTGCCTAAGTTTTCTTCACTTATATATACAACAATTTATGCAATATTAATGATTCATCTCTAGCTCGTTTTCATTGACGATTCTATATATGTGTTTATTAAGGCTGTTGATCATGTTGTAACGAATCGTAGGGAACTGATGGTGATTTGAGAAAGAACAAACAAGTGAACAATCAAACACGAGACAAAAACAATGAGAGAACAAATATTTAACGTGGTTTCCGACAATGTCGATTACTCCACGGGCAAAACGAGGAATTTATTACTATGCACAGAAACTTGCACAAATATTACAATAACATAAGCATTATAGGCCTTGGGAATCAAACATAACCGCCATAACAGCCAAACCAGGATATGACTGAATTACCCTAGACGTAACCCTTTTTCAGGTGAGAAACCATGAAGACGTGATCAACACGCTCAGCTCAGATCCAACTCAGCTGAATGATTACCAAACTCAGCTCAGACCCAACTCAGTTGACCACCAGAGTAACTCAGCTGGCCACCATTCAACTGCCTATACGCCATAGTTATCAGACCCGGCCCGGTCATTAACCCGGAAAAGACACCGGGTCACCGGGTTAGTGGTTCAACCGGTGGGTCACATCATATACTTAAAAAATATAAATGAATATTCAAAACATAAAGATAAAATAAAATATGACAACCATAACTATTTTCAAAATACTCGAACAAACACAGTTACAAATTAGACAACATAAAATGCTCAAATGATTATCTGTTGTGCAAGTTAAAGCTCAAATAATTAGCCTTTTCTTTAGGTAAGTATTGTAGCTACTGCTACAATTTCATACATTCCTTAAAAAAACACAGCAATACATTCAATCCATAATGAAAACAAGCTCATTATCTTCATTTCAAGTTTTCGACCGTAAAAAAAGTTAAAATACCCCTAAATACCAATAATTATTTCCTAAAAAACAAAAAATAATACATACTGCTGCTCGGATTTTTTTTTTGGTGAGAGATCTACTCGATGTTCTTCTTTTTTTGACAAAATTTACTCGATGTTTGAGATTTATACTATTTCGAACTGAAGCTTTTTTTAGATCCGGTTGAGGGGGAATGAAATTTTGATGTCAAAAAAAAAACTGGGCTGATGAAAAACCGCCCGGGTCACCGGGTTGACAGGTCCGGCCGCCGGGTTGGACGGGTCAGAACGATTCACTTGCTTAAACGGTCGAATGCTTGACCCGGCCCGGGTCACCAGGTCGACCAGGTCACCAGGTCGACCGGTTCGACCGCCGGGCCGGGCCGGGTCTGATAACTATGCTATACGCTTCTTCCGCAGGTGAGCAACATTATTTTTGTCACCATTACAAATCTCCACCATGACTTGAACTCCTTGCAAAAGCGACATATCGGATGCACAACCAAGTGCCGACTTCCTCGTTTCTTCAAATTTGCCATTCAATATCTTTGGATGTTTAACAAGTCCGCATACACAAATTGAAACTTCTTGTTTGGAACAGGCTTAGTGAATCTTGCATTATTAACATTAGTGCTAATCTTTTTCACTTTGGTCCTTCTATCATTTCTTAGGAAATGGCTCACATCAATATTCTTTGGTTCTCTTATTATGAACATCACCTTTAGCCAAACATATTGCTTTCAAATTGTCACAATACATCTCGGCTTGATCTTGATGCATACTCAGATCATTGACCATCCCCTTTAACCAGATTGCCTCTTTTGTTGCTTCTGTCGGTGCTAATTATTCTGCCTCAGTAGTAGATAATGTCATTTTTGGCAGTAAAGTTGTCTTCCATCTTACCACAGAACCACCCAAAGTAAACAAATACCTAGTCATAGATCTATTGATGTCCACATCAACAGCATAATCAGAATCACAGTACTTTGTGGTCAAACAGTGAGTACCTCCTTCATAAATGAGACCAACATCAGAAGTAACCCTTAGGTACCCAAACACCATATTCACGGATTTCCCAGGTTGATCCATAAACCTGCTGACAACACTGACTACATGAGCCAAATTTAAGGCATGTGGCATAGGGCAATCGGGTAAAGTGGGGTGGGTTAGCTAGGGTGGGGTAGGGTTACATATCTAAGGCATACGACGTAGGGAAATCATTGTAAAGTAGGGCGGCGTGGGGTAGGGTGGGTTTGGTTAGGTGGGTGGTAGGGTAGAATGGGTGCTGAAAAAATGTAGGGTAGGGTAGGGTGAGTGATTAGGTAAGTTAGGTATGATAAGATGGATGGGGCAAGGTAAGGTGAGTGGTAGGGTAAGTTAGCTATGATAAGATGGATGGGCGTGGTAGGGTGAGGTGGGGTAAGTTAAGGTTGGATAGGGAGTGGTAGGTTGGGTAAGGTGGGGTATGGTGTGTGGAGAGGCAGGCTGCGACAAGGTGATAGGGGTAATAAGCTATGTGGTAGGTAGAGGAAAGTGTAGGGTAGGTTAGAGTATAAGGTAGACTAGGATGGGAGGGGTGAGGCAGTGTAAGATAAGATAGTTTGGGGTAGGGTAAGCGTGATACGGTAGGTTGGTGGGGTGGTAACGTAAGGTGGGTCGGATGAGTGGTAAGATGTGGTTGGGTAAGGTAACGTGGGTGGTGGTGTTAAACTACTCCACCCACGCCATCTAACCTTACTTTTGCATCTTACCTTACCCAGCTTACCATACCCTACAACACCACTCTTCCTTATCCTACCCTACCACACCACTTTATCCTTCACCGTCCACTATAACTTGGTGTTTCATCTATTATGAAATTTGTTTAATTCCATTCGGTCAGGTTCCAAACATACGAATACAATAAGTATATTTGATTTCATTTCATTCTATTTATTGGATTTTATTCCACTTCAATACATTCCTGCAAAAAATGCCATTACGATGCAGAGTTATAAAACTAATATTGCAATTTTGTCATCCCTCCCACACACGCTACAGTGTGTTTCTTGTTGGTTTGAATATTTTCTGATTAAAGGATCCAACTATCGATAATAACGTGCAAGAGTTTGGATAATGTGATTGTAATTTGGATTAAAGTTGTTGGGGAGTTTGTGTAGACCAGAACAATGGTATCAAAACAATAAAAGAGATAGCTTGATATAAAACGCAGAGTCGAGTTAGAGACTCTTTCCTGCGAAAATTATTCGTTCCCTTAGATTGCCTCCGGGAATTTACACGAATATAATCACGGGATAAAACTACGTCCCTTTCGATCTTTGGCAATAAGATAGAAAGATAGCTACAAAAGTTTGGAAGTTTTGTGTGAAGAAATTTGAGGTCTCAAGAACATTCAAAGAAAATTGAAAATTCCTTTTTTGGTGTTGAGTTTTCTTTTTAAAAATCCCAAAAATCTGTACCAAGTGTTTTTGTATTTATATGTAGTGTTATACTAAGATAACACACCATACACAACCCTTCAGAGTCAGTTAAAGGTGTACAACCCGAAAGGATACCAACCAAAACCGCCAAAAACTGCTCAAAAACTGAAAACTCAGTTTCCATTTAGCAACCTGTCCGTCCGGATACATTATATATCCGTACGGATATTTTTAGCAGTTTTCATCCGTACAGATGGTTCAATCTATCCGTACGGATATGTATCAGAATCCGTTTTTTGGTCCAACACTTGATCTAACACTTCCATAAGCTTGTAAATATCAATTATAAGCATGCACCACGCATTTCCTAACTTAAATCGATTGTTTCAAGCTCACCAAACCTCAAACTAAATCCAATTACACTAAATCACATTGGTGATATAATCACCAACAATCCTCCCCCATTTAGTGTAACCCTTGATTTAGTTAAAACTTATCAACACACAACAATTCATCTTTCAATGATAATGTTACGCAGATTGAATTACCATTTAGTATATTACACATTCCAAAATATTCGAGTATTGGGGTGTGACTAAGCATTGAACCCATTTACACATTTGAATACTTCAAAGATAATACACAAATGAATCAAGAAACAACTTCTATAGCTTGCTTGACACTCTTTATCCAGGCCTCGTGTCCATATCAATTCATGAGCATGTAGAAAGCCAACCCTACCTTTCTTGAAGCGGCCAAACTTCATACTCATATAGGTGAGTCTTATTAATCGTGTTCCTGCAACAACACTTTTTCATAAGACTTATTACGATATATCATCAACATCACATGCAGGTTAAGCACAAACCTTCGGGACAAAACATATGTGCCAAAACTAAGTCATTAGGCCTTCCACATTGAATTCAGCCCCTAATGTCATATTAAGGGGAAATTGGGTATCCTAATGCAAAGTTTCAATAGGTTGTAGACCCATCCCGACAACCGACTTGATGAACAAGTCCTTAGCCAATGCCTTGGTCAAATGATCAGCTAAATTCTTTTGAGATCTCACAAAAGCAACAGATATCACTCCGTGAGTGATCTACTCACGAATCGAGCTATGCCTAACTCCAATATGTCGCGACTTTCCGTTGTACACTTGACTATAGCATTTAGCCAAGGTATTTTCACTATCACAATTGATAGAAATTGGTGATATCGGTTTTGGCCACAATGGAATCTCGTAAATCAGATGTTTAAGCCATTCCGCCTCTAAACCGGCCGAAGCCAAGGCAATAAATTCCGATTCCATTGTTGAGTTTGCATTACATGTCTGCTTCTTTGAAGCCCATGAAACGGCACCACCTCCAAGTAGAAACACCCAACCACTCGTTGAAGAATGATTTTCATTCGATATCCAACTAGCATCCGAGTAGCCTTCAATGACCGAAGGACGTCCAACATAAGTTAAACCAAAGTTTTTGGTAAGCTTAAGATACCTTAACACACGTGTTACCGCATGCCAATGAACACTACTTGGATTACTAGTATATCTACTAAGTTTTCCAACCGCATATGCAATGTCCGGACGAGTGCTAGTCATTGCATACATTAAACATCCTATTACTCGAGCATACTCAAGTTGAGACTCCGGTTTACCCGTGTTCAACTCAAATTTCTCATGAGGATCCATGGGAGTTCTTGCCGGAACAGAATTTTGACAATTGAATTTCTTTAACATTTTCTCGATATAGTGAGATTGTGTCAAAGTAATCCCTTTGTCATTCCTTATGATTTTTATTCCAAGGATAACATCCGCCTCCCCCATGTCTTTCATCGAAAAACTTGATGACAAAAAGAATTTACATTGGTCAACTTGATCTTGGTTTGTACCAAAGATCAACATGTCATCAACATATAGGCAAATGATTACACCATTTCCGGTTTCATCAAATTTGCTATACAAACACTTGTCCATTTGGTTAATTTTAAAACCATTAGACAAAACAACTTCATCAAACTTATTATGCCATTGTTTGGGAGCTTGTTTCAACCCATACAATGATTTAACAAGCTTACATACTTTATGCTCATTTCCGGGTATCACAAAACCCTCCGGTTGTTTCATGTAAATTTCCTCATCTAAATCCCCATTCAAGAAGGCTGTTTTAACATCCATTTGATGGATAACAATATTGTTAATGGCTGCCAAGGCAATCAACAATCTAATCGTGGAGATTCTAGCAACCGGGGCATAAGTATCGAAATAATCAATGCCTTCTTTTTGTCTAAAGCCTTGTATCACCAACCGGGCGTTATACCTTTCAACGGATCCATCAATTTTCATTTTCCTTTTAAAGATCCATTTGCAACCCAATGGTTTACAACCACATGGAAGATCCGTTAATATCCACGTATCATTGCCTAAAATGGAATCCATCTCATCATTAATGGCTTCCTTCCAAAAGACAATATCCCGAGACTCCATAGCCTCTTTATAAGTTCTAGGATCATCATCAATATGATAACAATAAGCGTATTGAAATCCTATTTCATCTCTTGTACCCTCCACCAAATAAGTTTGGAAATCGGGACCAAAAGATTTTCCTTTTCTTGCCCTTTTGCTTTTTCGAAGCACTAAAGGCTCATCTTGTGATTCCACACCACCACAACTTTCATTCATTCCAATAGGAACAACATTTCTAGGCCTTGATATAGAAGAAAACCGACTTTCATCAAAGAGAGCATCCCTTGATTCAATTATGGAATGAACCGCAACCGAATCATTTGGTTCTATAACATAGAACCTATATGCCTTGGAATGCAACACATATCCAATAAAAATGCAATCAATGCCTCTTTCCCCCAAGGTTTTAATCTTGGGATTGGGTAGTCTTACGACTGCCCTACATCCCCAAACACGCAAATAATGCAAGTTTGGCTTTTTCTTATACCAAAGCTCATATGGGGTAATAGGACTCTTTTTATTGGGAATCCTATTCAATAAATAACAAGCTGTCAACATAGCTTCTCCCCAAAAACCCTCACTCAATCCCGAGTAAGAAAGCATAGTATTCACCATCTCTTTTAGAGTTCGATTCTTTCTTTCAACTATGCCATTTTGTTGTGGTGTATAAGGTGTAGTTCTTTCATGTATAATCCCACAAGATTCGAAAAATGGTGGATCAAAGTATTCTCCACCTATATCCGTACGAAGTTTCTTTATTTTAGTTTCAAGTTGCAATTCCACTTCGTTTTTAAACACTCTAAACTTTTCCATTGCCTCGTCTTTTGTAAAAAGCAAGTAAACATAACAAATACGAGTGCAATCGTCTATGAAAGTAACAACATACTTTTTGTTTCCAAAAGACGGAGTAGAACAAAATTCACACAGATCACTATGAATAAGTTCCAAAATTGTAGACGGCCTTTCAACACCTTTAAAAGGTTGTCTTACAATTTTAGTTAAGTTACAAGTATCACACTTATTCATAGTTGTACAACAAATAGGAATTAAGTCATTTTTAGACATTTGCAACATTCTTCTAAAATGCACATGACCTAATCTCGCATACCACAAGTATGAATCATCAACATTAACAGTCATAACATTCATAGCAGCATTTTCATACAAACCATTACTAACAATATTAAGCATAAACATACCATTGTTAAGATAACCAAATCCTACAAATACACCATGTTTAGTCAATACATAACGAGAGGACTCATATACTTGTTTATAGCCCTCTTTACATAAAATAATACCGGAAACCAAGTTCTTCCGTATCAAAGGTACATGTAAAACATTGTTTAAGGTTACAAATTTCCCAGAACTAAATTGCAAATTTACAATTCCTCTTCCAACAACAAAGGGCTTTAGACTCGCTTCCCCATATGCACAATGGATCCATCTTCAACTTTTTCATAATTTGAAAACTAAGATCTATCCTTGCATACATGCTTAGTTGCACCTGAGTCTATCCACCAACTAACATCATCATCCTGCAAAAAACATGCTTCGGAAATCAGTGGTACATAATTCATATCCGAATTAACACCACACTTATAAACATTCGTACCTTGATGTTTAGGTGGATCCGGGTCTTTAGCCACATTCACCGGGCCTTTACCCTTACCATTGTTGTGCTTTCTAGCAAAAAAATCCGCCCTGAAATGGCCTTCTTTACCGCAATGCCAACAAGTGCCTTTAGGCTTCTTGTTGAACTTTGCCTTGTTTTTGTTGTTGGAAGAATCAAACTTTCTCTTGTTGTTATTCTTTTTAGGAGTTTCTCCAACTTCAACCATATTGATTGAAGTTGAACCATCTGCAACGTTCTTACCGCAACCTACAACATTCTTACCACTTTCTTGCAACCGTAAACTCTCCTCAATCCTTAGATGAGTTCCAAGTTCAATTAAAGAAAGTTCTTCTTTTTTATGTTTCAAAGAATTTTTAAAATCCCTCCAAGAAGGGGGAAACTTTTCAATAATGCTTGAAACACATATGGATTCATCCATAGCCATCTTATGCATAGAAAACTGACCAAACAAACGCAACAACTCATGATATTGATCCATAACAGGACGATTATCTACCATTACATACTTCATAAAGTTACCAACAAGAAACTTCTTACTAGACGCATCCTCACTTACATATTTAGCCTCCAACGTATCCCACAACTCCTTAGACGTCTCAATTTCAAGGTAAGTATCAAAAAGACTATTAGACATACCGTTAAGGATGTGACCACGGCATATATAGTCGTCATTTTCCCACTTACTTTTCTTCCTTGACTCTTCCATGGTGTCGTTATCATCAATCTGGGCATGGCGTACTCAACACGCATTACAACCTTCAATGCAATCAAAGGAAATGCATTTTCTTTTGCCACCTTCGGAAATCCTCACCATTGAATTGTTCCAACTTGCTGAAATTAGAAGTCATCTCCTTGATACTCGACATTGTTCAAACAACAATAATTTTCGCAGAATGTTGGGGAGTTTGTCTAGACCAGAACAATGGTATCAAAACAATAAAAGAGATAGCTTGATATAAAACGCAGAGTCAAGTTAGAGACTCTTTCCTGCGAAAATTATTCGTTCCCTTAGATTGCCTCCGGGAATTTACACGAATATAATCACGGGATAAAACTACGTCCCTTTCGATCTTTGGCAATAAGATAGAAAGATAGCTACAAAAGTTTAGAAGTTTTGTGTGAAGAAATTTGAGGTCTCAAGAACATTCAAAGAAAACTGAAAATTCCTTTTTTGGTGTTGAGTTTTCTTTTTAAAAATCCCAAAAATCTGTACCAAGTGTTTTTGTATTTATATGTAGTGTTATACTAAGATAACACACCATACACAACCCTTCAGAGTCAGTTAAAGGTGTACAACCCGAAAGGATTCCAACCAAAACCGCCAAAATCGCTCAAAAGCGAAACTTCGCCTCCATTCAAAGAACTCCGTCCGTCCGGATACATTATATATCCGTACGGATATTTTTAGCAGTTTTCATCCGTACGGATGGTTCAATCTATCCGTACGGATATGTATCAGAATCCGGTTTTTGGTCCAACACTTGATCTAACACTTCCATAAGCTTGTAAATATCAATTATAAGCATGCACTCCGCATTTCCTAACTTAAATCGATTGTTTCAAGCTCACCAAACCTCAAACTAAATCCAATTATACTAAATCACATTGGTGATATAATCACCAACAAAAGTGTTACTATCCATAAGTATTTCTTTTTTGGAGCCGGATAGCAAGCAGGCTGCAGCCGAAGCATCATTTGAAGCATCATTTTTCAATCACAACATAGAATAATCTTCTATTAATCCTACATTTACAGGGCAAAGCATCTGAGGCGAAGCAACTGCTTGCATGACCAAATCAACTTCAACACGTGAAAACGTATCACAATATTTGGTTAATATTCATCTTTGTCTTGTAGTTGTAAGATCTCATTCGGAATTTGAATCCATAAAATCCGGATAATTCAAAGCAACTGACGAAGTCAAGAAGGAATGTGTAATTTTCTTCTAGTGTGTTTTCATTTTAGAATATCTTCGGTCACGGACATTTTAAAAATTCTATTATTGTGTCACGTCGTTCACCTTATAAAAACTTCTTCTTTATAAATATATTCTTTATAATTATAAAGATTTTCACATTATCAAGCAAGATTTCTACTTACAGGGAAGCAATGACATGTTCTGAAACATCTCAATGACTTGCTGCCATGGGAGATGAAACGGAGTCATTACTGAAGAATCAGTTTTGGAATCTAGTTAAACATCCTGCTGATAGGAGAGTTGTCACTTGCAAATGAATCTTCTAGAAGAAGGAAATGATAACTTGTTGAAATATTGCCCTAAACCCAATCGGGTTGGACTGGATCCGACCGGATCGGATAATTTCTACTATTTCTTTGTGTTTATACATATATTAAATGACTTTTCTGTTGTCATATATTTGTTCTTTTAAGGAACCAATTGTGAATTGTTATATGATAACGTCCTTAGTATTATACTGTGATAGAGAAACCATGATAGGTGATTATGGTTGATGAGATCTCTAATCACTTTGATAAGTTTGATACTTAAATGTCTCTAGGCTTATGTACTATTAAACAGGGCATTGATAGTGTAAACAGGCTAGCATGTATCAGATGTCTTCTGTCTTTAAGGGCAGGGATAGATCTCGTCTATCGAAGTGTAGAGACACTTGGACTGTACGTGGACGTGTATTAGAGAATGTGTATGTTAGACTGACCCACGTACACTGTTAAGTGTCACACTATGTGGCGGTTATGTAATTATCCTTAGGACCGGAGTCTACATGGCATCACGGTGTGGATTGTCATGCTTTGACACTATCGAGGTTTCCCTTAGCCATGAGGGCGATCATGCGGTAGTGATTGGGTGTGATACTGAAGCATGCGGAGTATACATGTTTGGTCGTCTGGGAATCACATACCCTATCATTAGAGGTGAATATCCGAAAAGGCCTTATTATAAGGAATTTCTTACTCTCGTGAATCTTTGCAAAGTGGAAGTAATTGAGTTATTTCGAGAGAGCATGATATCCAAATTATAAGATACGGTCGTTGATGTTTTGACACTCGACCGTATGGATATTATTACATCGATAGGATTGTAAGTTACACGGTAACTGTTTCACATGAAAGGTAGTAGTCATTGCATTTGACTCTTTCGATGATTGGGGGTCACGGTGTGTTGCTAGACGCTATCCCGTGATCGTTAGGTATGAAGGGCATTTTCGTAATTTACACTTTGTGTCTACGGCCAACATATTCGGAAGCCTATCGGGTCACACACATATGAACATCTAGCCGGATTAAAATGTGGCTATAGTTGATGACCAAATAAGGAAAGAATTTATCTCGTACTATAGAGGTTATAGTGGTAAATTAATATGGTGGTATTTATTTATTATGAATAATTGTAATACAAGATATTAATTATGTTGATTAATTAAATATATATATATTAGATATGTATGTCGAAATTTATTGTGTATATTGATACACATGTATTTTGCAAATTAATTAATCATAATATTATATCAATTAAATAAAATCTCAATTCCCAAATTAGTGGGTAGAGAGGGACGCCTTTTTCAAGTGTATAGGATACATTTGAATTGTGCAATTTAATTAATAAGATTACCATAATATTAATTGATTTTTGGAAAATAGATTTATGGTAATAAGATAAAGATATATTCAATATAATATATTGTCAATATATATCTTGGAAATATATTTAATATAAGATATTGAATATTATGAGATAAATCAATCAAAGGGATTTTCCTTATTTTATTGGGAAAATGTTTTCTTTCTCCTCAATCTACTAGGAAGCTAATCCCAATCAGATTGGAAACAATAGGGGCGCAGGTCACCTTATAAATAGGGAGGCTTGGCTAGCTCTTTTGAACATCACAATTCCAAGAGCTAATAGTTCTTATGAAAAATAGAGAGCTTCTTCTGGAGAGATATGTGAGAGAGAAAAAGTCGGTCTAGCAGCCGAGTTTTTCTGGTAGCAATCCATGATGGGATTCCGGCGAGGTGTTCGTGTGGATCACCAGTAGAGGCCGAACACTAGGAAGGCTTCGTGCAGAAATACAACCGTAGACAAAGCGTCAATCCAATTGGATCAACCAAGGTAATCTTTTGTCTACTTCTTTTATGCTTGTTGCTTAAACGAAGTCGATCTTGTGAAAAAGGAAATCAAAATTTTGAATTCCACTGGGTCCCGCGTTGATTTCCTAACAGTGGTATCAGAGCGAGTTTCGAGCTTAAGCAATCAGCATGTTATTTTACGTAGTTAATTTTATCGTTTAAATAAAACATGAAAGATTTTTTATTCAAAAAACGATACACCTAAAAAAAAAAAAAAAAGCGGCTTTTTGGGGTGCTTGGCGATCGGCGTGGCACCCCACCGGAAAATCGGCGACGGCGCTGCGGTTTTTGCTGTCGGCGTCGGCTGTCGGTACTTTGGTGCAACCTCGATGTTTTGTTTTGTGTATTTTGTGATTCAATATAGTAAATAGTAGTAATTGATTAATATCTCTTTTGTTTAGTTGTGTCATATGGCTAACTAATGGTTCAAATAGTTTGAGCCATTGGGATGCCACATGGCATCAAAATAATATTGGTCTTCACAAACTTTGTTTGGAATAGGCCTAGGCCCTTTCCAAATATTCGATTTGGAAAAAGGCCTAGGCCTAGGCCACTTTCAAAATTTTGATTTTGGAAAGTGGCCAGACATATCAACCAAAATATTAGTCTTTCTAAATTTTGTTTGGAATAGGCTTAGACCATTTTTAAAATTTTGATTTTGAAAAGAGCCAGGGGAGATGCCTTTTGGTTTTGGAAACCAAAGGCATCCCTTTTGATTGGGAATCAAAAGAAAAGAAACTAAATAGACATAATTTTAATTTTGATTTATTTTAGCATAGTTTAAATTAATTAAAATTAAAATTGAGATTGTTTAAAATTAATCGTTAATTTTATTTCGATTAAAATCATTAATTAATTAAATGTTAATTAGTTAATTGATTGGATAAAATTATTTAATAGATTATATGTTAATTTATTAATTAAGACGCAAGAAGTTAAATTTTAATTTTATTTTTTTCATAAGATGTTATTGTATGGATTAGATATACTAGATATAATATGATTATATGGACCCCGATTGATCATGGACTCGACCGATAGGATAGATGTGAATAATTTAATTTTTCTGTTGGTTTAAAAATTGTCCTAGGCCATTATGAAGAACGTGACCTAGTTTATTTTCTGCATTTACCTCATTCCCGTTAGCTCCCCCCGTGTGCGGCGGGTGTATTTATTTTATTAGATAGAATTAAATGTAACAAGAATGGAGCAGAAGATGGAGACCAAAGAAAGAAGAATAAAGATCCCATTGGAGAATGACGCATTAAAGATCCTATTGGCGGTTGCAGTCCTTAGATTGTGACCTGTGGTTTCATCAGTTTGTATTCGAAACCGCATCTAGGAAAAGTCCATGATCATACCGGTGACTTTACGCATTTATTTATTTTGTGCTTGTATTTATTTTATATGACACGATAGATGCATGACTAGACACGATCTAGATAAATGTGTAGGATATATCTACAGAGATAGATATATTTGATGAGACCATGATTAAAATTAATGTTGTGAATTAATTTACATAAATACTTCCACAACAAAAATCAAGTCGAAATATTGTCTCCCAATATTATAACGACGGTGAAGAGCCCTTGTTCGGATCCAACTGATCGACCACCGCCGGGAGTTAACCTACCTCAGGCATATCATCGTTATTGAGATATGATCGTATGAGATCTCGTGAATGTTGGGTTATGAATTGACTAGAGTCTTTCGGTGATTGGCCACCGTCAGGGCCGTCTGACTTTAGAGACAAGGGGTTGACTAACACATAGTGATGTGTATCGCCAAAGAGTTGACTATTCAACCACTGAGAATTACATAGTGATGTGATTGGTAAAGTGTTACCTACCTTTCGAAATTATCTTCATTGATCGACCACCGCCGGGAATCAAGTAACTAGATTGGATCTCAACCACTGAAGAATTTTGGAAAATTCTTGAAAGTCAAAATTGAGAGTAGTTGACTAGTGGGAGCAAAATCATAAACTAAAAGACCATTTTTGATTTTGCGTAAATAAATAAAAACACTCTTTTATTTCCATTTTAGGTTGTAGTTTTTAGCAAACTTTTATATTTATGTTTCATTCTCGATTTGTAAAAACCAAATTAGGACTGTTACCTTTTGAGAAATAATCTCAAATATGGTTAAGTAATTTTAATCCTTTTAAATAAGCAATGACACGAGCAACCCCGTTATAGTAGTTAGAGACAAGGAGACTACATATGCGATGCAGTGCTCCAAGACTTTAATTATTAAAGAAAATCGGAAGCTCATGATATTTGATACGATCCAATATGATCATACAGTCTTACGATGACAATTAACTCAAACGTTGAATAAGAATGACCACATCGAATTTTGAAAAGGTTGTTTACAAAATTGTAAGATTTAAGTATTAACTTAATTCTTTAATCATTGCTTGAAAGTAAATTAAATAGTTCATGTTTTGAATTTGATTTAAAAGGCTGAATAAACTATTTAATAAACTTTAGATTTTCTTTATGAAAGGAAATCAAAGACAAAGCTCTTGTGATTTTTCTTAAGTCTTATGAAGACTAAAGTAAGAAATATTTACAAATGCTTAAGGGATTAAAAAGGAAAGTTAGGGCAAGTGCTTAAATAGAGGACTTATTGAAGTTTCTATTCTAGGCGAGTGTGTTGAGATTAATCTATCTAAGTTCAAGTCAACTCCTAGATATATGATGTCTTACGAGTATGATCAAATTAGAAGGATTAAATACGGAATACACAAAGATACGCAAGAGTAAAGTAAACGTTGTGACATTTTTGGTTTTGTATTCTGAATCTAGTAAACTGATAAGGGAACTAAATAAATGGTATTATGTTCCGGTTCTTATGAAGAACATACTTTAAGTTATCCGTTAGGATTCAATGCACAAATTCAATTGTAAGGAATAAACGTTACCCCGATAAAGTTGAATAGTCATCAAATCTAACATACTAGATTAGTGTCACTACATAGTTGATATAAGTGATGAAATCTCAACTAAATATTTGTATGGCTGTTATCCTTGATTTGTGGCTGTTCTAGGGACAGTCTCTATGGAAGGGAAGCGTGTAACCAAACATCATTCTGATGATGCTGAACCATATGATTATGAATCATATGGGTCATACGTATCATATCCAAAGAGGACTAAAATACCTTTTTAAGAAAATGTTATGAAACCTAGAAGATTGTCTAGAGCCTAAACATTTTTATTTGTTGGCTTATGACAATTTATACCATAAACAATTGTTTATCTCTCTCTTGGACTATTTTTAGAAATAGTTGAATGTACTTTTTGAAGTACGACAGTTCGGAAAGCCCAAAAATTTTGAGCTAGTACGAATATGAGATTGATGAGCTACTTAGGAATTAATCTTCAATTGGATTGAAGCAATTAATAACTGGAGGGTGTTTCAGAAGTCTTCTAAAATAGAATCAGATTCTCCCTTGAAGGATACCATCTTTGGGTTACGCAATTAGATTGTGTTCCTAAAATGGAAAGAACACTTTATATGATAAAAGTTTGAAGCAAGCCATGCGAAGCATCCGTTACCCGTTTCGGGATATTGCCCTTACATTTAACTGAGTTCCAAAGAATAAAGGTTGAATAAATTCCATATTAGATATGGAAGAGGATAATGTCGGATCTATCTTAACCGATGATTTGAAGTTGTCATACGCAAAGTCAGAAAGGCTTGAAGCCTAGTACGATATATGCAACTTTGTGGAATATCTTAGCAAGTACGCTAGATATTATTTACTCGTCCGTGGAGCAAAATGTGTTTGTCTCCAAACATGCTGTCTTCTAGAGGAAGTGTTCCTTCCAAAAGAAACAGTGGGAGTAAATTTAGATCTCAAATGTATTTTGAGAACCACAAGGAGATATTCAACTATTGGAACATGAGCAGACGCCGTATAGCAATGAGGTGTAGAACACTGCTCAGTGCACACAAATGTTCTATAAGTCTATGGATAACCTTAAGTCTGAAAAGGATGCTGGTATGTTCATCTTGAAGAATGAATATCTCACGACTTATGAAGGAATGTTTGAAAGGCAAGTTTGAGGGATATGGCCAGGAGCCATAATATTTGAATTAGATTCCATCAGTGACAACCAGGTTGTGAACCTAGTCTGTCTTACCTAGAGGTAATGTCCCTGAAAGGCTGACGTGGATAGTAATATGATTACCGTAAGGCAAGAGTGAAAATTTGAAAGTGCAGGGTGTAAGCCTTGTAATTATCTTTATCTTTGCCAATGAGCCTGTTCTATTCGAGACTATGTTTGTTATAAACTCGTATCATGGCTATATTATAGTGTTGAAGACGTTGGGCAGACATCTCAATGTTCATAGACAATAACATGATATGTGAGCCCATGAGATCCATTTATGGACCCAAACAAGTTTCTCTAAACGATTTATTTGTTTGATAATCAAAGGAGTTTGAATTAGTCAAAAGAAGGGATATGCCCAATGTGCAAGATGGATAGTGGGAGTGCATTACGATTTTTGAGTAAGGTATTGGATATCTCTCTCGGAAATTATCACCCCATGTCACAGTCAATTAATGTTTGGTAGTTCAAGGTCTTTACGAAAGCACTTGGATTAGCTGTTCTTATTGTAGAAATAAGAATCTATAGTGATAGATTCAACTGCTGTTGGTTTATAGTTTACCTATATAGATGTGATGCTAAAAGAGTTTGGCATAGATCGCGACATGAGATACTTCCAGCCAGTGTTCTCAAGATCTTTCTATGTTAGGACGTTAGTCCCAAAGATAAGGTGAAAGATGATACTTATGGAAGGTTCCTTTTTGCTCTTTGCAATAGGATCCATCATAAGAGTTATCCTAGAGGTTCATACTTCATGATGAGTCATGAACAAGTATGAAAGTAATTCTAGTAAATGTCGAATCCTTAAACAAGTTAAGGATGGTTTCCTAGTTTATCAAAACTAGGAATCGGATAAATGTAGATATACAGACGTATATTCTGCGTCTTATGAATGCTAGTGGGAGCTACGATGCTGGTTTGCGATCACTTTGATTAAGTGATACGTTGAGTGGAAATGTTCTTGGCTATGGGTCACTTTAAAATTCTACAACTTAGCCAAAGCACAAGAAGTGCCCTTAGAGCGCGGCCCGGAGCAATGCATGAGTCTATTAGGTTCATTCCTGAACCTTGTATGGTTCTTCCACCTTTTCTATATAGCTGATATAGTAAGTGGATTTATTGCTTGAAGCAAGGACCAGGGTCTCGTCAAAGATTCGTGTGTGTGTTGAGGCGGTTCCTTTGACTTGGTCATTTAGAGCATAGTATGAAGATAATTTGAGTCCCCACGGGTAGCGATCCGTTCATGGCTAGGGCTAGTTGCAAGGATTGCATGAGATTCTTGTGCTTCAAGTTGGTCTTGTGTGTACGAGTGATTTGTTTTAGGCCTAGTGTGAGATTGTTGAAATAGTGTCCTAAACACAATCGGGTTGGACCGAATCCGACCGGGTCGGATCATTTCTACTATTTCTTTATGTTTATACATATATTAAATGGCTTTTCTGTTGTCATATATTTGTTCTATTAAGGAACCAATTGTGAATTGTTATAAGATAACACCCTTAGTATTAAACTGTGATAGAGAAACCATGATAGGTGATTATGGTTGATGAGATCTCTAATCACTTTAATAAGTTTGATACTTAAATGTCTCTAGGCTTATGTACTATTAAACAGGGCATTGATAGTATAAATAGGTTAGCACGTATCAGATGTCTTCTGTCTTTAAGGACATGGATAGATCTCGTCTATCGAAGTGTAGAGACACTTGGACTGTACGTGGACGTGTATTAGAGAATGCGTATGTTAGACTGACCCACTTACACTGTTAAGTGTCACACTATGTGGCGGTTGTGTAATTATCCTTAGGACCGGAGTCTACATGGCATCACAGTGTGGATTGTCATACTTTGACACTATTGAGGTTTCCCTTAGCCATGGGGCAATCATGCAGTAGTGATTGGGTGTGATATTGAAGCATGCGGAGTATACATGTTTGGTCGTCTATGAATCGCATACCCTATCAGTAGGGATGAATATCCGAAAAGGCCTTCTTATAAGGAATGTCTTACTCTCGTTAATCTTTGCAAAGTGCAAGTAAATGAGTTACTTCAAGAGAGCATGATATCCAGATTATAAGATACAGTCGTTGATGTTTTGACCATCGACCGTATGGATATTATTACATCGATAGGATTGTAAGTTACACGGTAACTGTTTCACAAGAAAGGTAGTAGTCATTGCATTTGACTCTTTCGATGATTGGGGGTCATGGTGTGTTGCTAGAGGCTATCCCGTGATCGTTAGGTATGAAAGGCATTTTCGTAATTTGCACTTTGTGTCTACGGCCAACATATTCGAAAGCCTATCGGGTCACACACATATGAACATCTAGCCGGATTAAAATGTGGTTATAGTTGATGACCAAATAAGGAAAGAATTTATCTCGTACTATAAAGGTAATAGTGGTAAATTAATATGGTGGTTATTATGAATAAATGTAATGCAAGATATTAATTATGTTGATTAACTAAATATACATATATTAGATATGTATGTCAAAATTTATTGTGAACAATAGAGGCGCGGGTTGATAACGGTCATTTTGTGCCCGTTATTCTATGATCTTTATCCCCGATTCTAGTTTAAAAGAGCTATAATAGAGTAATAATAAGTCGTAATATGCTTAATTTGCATATGCCGAGAGTTACGATTCGTTATTATGTATTTAGAGGTTTTATTATATTATTTGATGTTACAGACTGTATTTTATGCTATATTTGTAGTAACTCATTTGGGAGTGCAAGGATGGACTTCGGAGAAGCTTTAATTGCAGACAAGTTCAGAGAGCCCAAGACGGAACAAGAAGGAAGCCCAAAAGGATACAAGGCTCGGTCGACCGAGCCTATGCATTCGGTCGACCGAGCGGGCCTGAAGTCCAAGCAGGTCCGGCACATTGTTTGAGGCGGTTAGGGTTTAGTGTTTTCCACATTTAAGTCGATCTTCTTAAGTCGGTTTGTAGCTCTATATAAACACAAGTCCTTTGTATTTTTAAAACACACCAATACCAATTCATTCATATATACATACAAGCAAATAAGGATTCTTTAGGCATGTGGAAGAGTCAAGCAATAATGTAAGCCCTAGTTTCTCTTCTTGTTTTCTTTTAGTAATTAATTTCCCAATTATGCTTTAATTGTTTGAGTAGTTATTCATAGCTAGATGATGTAGATCTAGGCTATGACGTTAGGGAGGTGTTGATGCCTTGTCTATGAGGATCTCATACCTACGTCATCTTCCTAACATCTATGGATGAATCTACGTGTTTGATTACGTGTATTTAGATTAGTTTATATGATTGCCTGACGAATCACTATTTAATCCGATTTGTATGAGAACGCCGAGAAATATATTCGGGGTGTAATCACTGGGAGTGGAGCACTCGGGTGATGAGTGGCGTCACTTTCGGTCGACCGAGCCTATGCATTCGGTCGACCGAGAGCCTCCGACCGCTTCATCCGTTAATCGATCCACGTCTTTATGATTAGATTAGCTTAATTGAATCATTTATCTCGAGAGGTTTGGCTATGGCTCGTTACTCGCTAAATTTAATTAAAACGTGTAAAAGGAAATACCGATATAAAACTCTTAGGTGGGCTTATGAATTTATCTTCACGGACGTTCGGCGTTATCTAGGTAGGTTTATATTAGGGAATTGCGTGCACCTTGTTTATACGTAGATCGTAAACTAGCATGAGATTATAACTTGGTAATTGTTAGTTGGACGAGAGTTTGAGTGATCGTTTAGGAAGTGCATAACCATAGGAATGTTGCCTAGACGATGTGTACGGTTAATATCGGCATCCTTAGAGTCGTAGGCGTGTAAGTTATATGAGATGGAGGCACTTAAAAGGCGAAGTCACGTAACAATATCACAGTGATCTAGTGACCTACCGGTGCTACGTCAAGTTTTAGAGGATGACTCCCGTAGCCAATATAAACGGATATGAACGGGTTAATAGTTGATAAGTCTTGTTGTTATATAAATTGTCTAGATCCAAATGATTACGGTTATAATTGGGCAGTTGATTACGTTATTTGTTTATATGTTTGAGTATGTCTTTCTTTTCTCGTATCCTATGTGGGTCATAGACCGTCTTTGTCAAACGAAATAAATAGGTTGATTATTTAAGTTAGGATCCACAAATTGATTCTCTGTGGGATCGACCTCGACTCTATTTAGCTATACTGCGATTGAACCTAGTTCACTTGATAGTGGTTATTTAGGCATCGAGTTAATTTAACTTGACCTCAATCAAGTTTTTGGCGCCATTGCCGGGGAATCAATGGTCCAATTGCTTAAATAATTTACTTAATTATTTTGTTTTTCTGTTTTCTTTTTTATAAAAAAAATATTATAATAATAATAATAATAATAATAATAATAATAATAATAATAATAATCTGTATGTTCGGTCGACCGAACTGTATCAGCTGTCTTCCCCCTGAGAATCTGTTTTTTCTCAGTTAGTAGGTTATAAGCCTAGCAGCAGTATGATTACTCATACTGCCTGTTAGTTCAATGACCGTTTGTTGTTTTTCTTATGATGCAGTTAATCGGAAGGAATCACTCAAGCGAACTGTTTAGCAAAATGTTATCACATCAGTTTTCTGAGGCTCAAGGAGAAGAAGTCTTGATGCTGAGAACCAAAACCACACCAAGAAAGCCGTTGACACCTAAACTCAAGGAGAGAATAGCAAAGATGAAGGCAAGAATTCAAGAAGCTAAGAAGACAAAAGAGTCTAAAGAAGCTTACATATACAGAGAGGTATGTCCAAGTTAAATCTCAAGAGATTTCTTCATACTCGGACTCAGGATATGACTACATGCATCACATGTCGGATATAGAATCGATTACGAGGTTAGCATAGACCTAAATCGCCCATAGTCGTCATCCCGAGAGATGCGGCGCATATTGAGAATGAGGCTCGGTTGATGCCGAAACTAGATGACCAGGAGCATTTATGGTAGAGGTTACCTTAGAAAAGAACATGTCTAGGTTGGCTTTGATAGATTCTCGCTCGAGTCTGAACATTTTCCCGAAGATTTTTGTGATAGAAATCTAATCCTTACCCCCACAAATACCCGTTGCAAGTTAGGTTTGCGGATAGGACCAGAACGATCGTGTCTGGAAATATGAATAATATGATCATTGGCATAGGACAGCTCAGGTTTAAGATAGATATAGTTGTTATGGATATAGATGAGCACCCTCACTTCTCTATCATTTTAGGGAGAGCCTTTATCAATATCTCTAGAGCCCTAATTCGTATGTCCAGGCATGAGATTACATTTTTCGATGCTAAGGGTTCTGAGACCTATGGGACGAGGAATCCAGATTTCCCTACTCCGGTGAGCGTAAATGTTATAAGAGGTGGTAATTCGAAACCAGATTTGACTCCGGACTCAGAAAAAAATGCTGATGACGAGATAGAAGAAAGAGATGAGACCCTTACAGTTCTGAGTCGTGAGAAAGCTGTCAAGCCTGCCCCTGTTCTAGAAAATCATAATCTCAAGGCCCGCTTTCTCCGGACTCCAAGGATAGAAGGAAGCAAGCAAAAGCGAACCCGTAGAGTTCGTGCTAAAGAGAAACTCATCTAGTTACGAGACAATCACGAAAGTTGGAGCTTGCTTGGATGGACCAGATTCATTTGTCTTTTCGTTGGACTCACATCTCGTGGAAAGGCACTCGTGCAAAAGGACAACAAGACATTTTCGGTAAAGGCTAACTGGGTGAAAACTTGGCAAGCCAAGAGCGATTCGTAAAAGTGATGATTTATGGAAAGTCAAGCTCTTGACTTAAATCAGAGAACTATTTCTATTTTTCGTCATTTTATTTCATTTTCTTTTAAAAAAAATAAAATAAAAGTAGCGTGAAACGATAAGAAGTTTTTTTTATTTTTGCCGTGTTCCGACGACTTCTAAGTTAAGGATGTGCAAAAAATCTTTTTTTTTATTCGAATCGTTTTTACGTGAAGTAGGGTGTAGTAACCGAGTCTTTGTAAAAAAATGTTGATTAAGGAAATAGAAATGCGTTATTTTAAATGCTGTAGGCCAGATTGTTTTTATTTATGAAAAGAATGAGATTGTTTTTGTGCTTGGGACAACTTGTCGGTTGGGATAATTTTGCGGTAGGAATTGAAAAAGTGAAATAATAGTTATGACATGGTTATATGTTGTAGTTAATTTCCGGTGTGTCATAATTAAATGGTCAACACCATTTATTTCTACATATCCCCATACACCTTTCCCTCTTCCCAATTTCTTTATTCTTTCAATTTAAACTTTCAAATTCCACCTTTACATCTCATCAATCCCCAACCATTCTTATCCACCAATCACATTCCACTTTCAATTTCCTCTTTTTCTATTTAACCCATTCATCCTCTTCTCCATTTTCTTCATCCAAATTCTCCACCTACCTTTTCCCCAAATCCTTGTAGAAATCAAATGGAAATATTTTGAAAATCTTCATCCATTACACCATCTCACTCACTTTTCATTTTAATCGCAAAGGAGTTGTCAAAACCTTTTACGATCGGCCAACTCGATCCACCGGGAGGATCTGAGCGAAAAACACTTGATTAGCCACCGGTCGGATCGAATTATTTTCGGTCAACCGGTGATTACTCTCGATCGACCGAGTCGCCTCTCTTGCTTTGCCGTCCATTTCTTTGTGCCGCTTATCTGTCGAAATGCCACCAAGAAGACGCAGAGCCGCACAATTTGTGGCGCTTGAAGCGACATACCATTAATCAACGGGTACCACAATTCACGAGTCGGGAGGTATATGCTTCATTTATTAATAATTTCTCGAATGCCCCTGTACATCGAGCTCGAGGACTGGATTTGGATAATTGTGGAGATGAGCTATTGGAATTAGTGGAACGTTATCAGTGGCGAGATGTCGTGGCACCCCCCGGCTGAGTCAACGTCAATTGGGTAAGGGAATTTTATGCTTACTTACGCGTACATCCCGACACCAATATTGTTACTATTCGTGGATGACCCATTGTAATTTCTCCGGGAACGTTTAATGCTTATTTTGGTGCGGATATCTCGGAGGACGGGCGAGTATATAGGTGACATTTGACGGTCGGACGCTTGGTTGGAGGAAGTTGGTGCTTATCTGGGGATAGATTGGACTATAGGAGAGGTTGCCCGCATATTTGCGGAACCCGATTTCAGGAGATGGGAGGATAAATGCCTTCATCGGCTTATCCGTTCTAATCTCTTTCCGGCCAAGCATGTATCTACGGTCTATTATGCCCATGCCACTCTGCTTTATTGCTTATACATGGGATGGCCCGTGAACGTGGGGGCATTGATACGCAAGGAAATGATAGACGATGCTCTCAAGCCTTGGCACACCTTACCTTTTGGTTCACTGATTACTACATTCTGTGAGGGAGCCGAGTGCCCAGTGTTAGGCAGCGATTCCTATGTGGGTCCAATGCCTATCTTATCTTTAAATTCTGTCGCACCACCTATCGTTCACGGCCACGATCAAGCACAAGCAGGGGAGCCCGAGGACGATGCTGACGAAGCCGGCCCGAACAATTTGCAACTAGCACCATTCAATCCTAATTATGGGCCTTATGATCCCAATGCTCCAGGATTTTGGGATTAAGCATTTGTATTTCCGTATTTGCATTTCCTATGATTAACGCGTTTTTATTTTGACTGGTTTCTTCTAGTGTGTCGTGTTATATAGAGTAGGTTTCACTACTTCCTAAATTCGAACTCATGTAATGTTTTGGACTTGGTGAAATATATTGACATGTAATCATGAATTTATGGACTTGAAATTTTTAAGGAATTTGTTATCTCTTTTACGGTCCACTTTTTACGATTATTACTATTTGGACTAATCACATGTGAGTTTGAGCTTTGTTTAAGATGCATGTTGCGGTGATTATTCTTCTGCCTTGCTAGCGGCCAATGCACATGTGCTGTTAGACTTTGCCGAATTCCCGAGACTTGTTCCGCTCCCGCGCTTATCCAGAGCTAAGTTCCTATTTTTGCTCTTTATTGTTATACATTGAGGACAATGCATGGTTTAAGTGAGGGGTACGAGTCACTTAGCTCACTTAGCTCACTTAGCTTGCTCGAATAAGGATCTATATATATATATCAAATAATATAATAAATGAGTAAAATTTAACGTTTTAAACTTAGAATCACATTTACCTTGGTGAGTTCCTGATAATTATATCTAATAAGAAATAAACCATATTTCATGAGTACGTGATCACTTTATATGCGATTTATTGATTAGTAAACTTAATGATATTCATATTGTCCGTTATGCGAGTAGTTGTTTATTATTCAATTATTCGATAAATGAATCGAGTTGTACTACGCTTATTATAAAAATGAAAAAATTATGTGTACATGGCATAGATAATTGGTTATGCTTACCTAGTGTCAAATTTATCGTCTGATGTGTTCCAAAAATTTTAGCCACAAAAGCTGAGTAATAAGCTTGAGACGTACCTGTGTTTTAACAAAACGTTAAACAGTGGGCTTGTAGTAACATTACCAAAGTAGCCTCGTGCTTGTGGTTATATTTGATACTAAAAAGCTTTCTCCCTTGAGATTAGTAGTATTCGAAGATATGGAAAATTGAAATTTTTTTTACTTCTATAGAGGCTTTGAGTATTTTTCTCGGTCTCCAAGTCCAAAAACCCGTTAGATACGCTCTTGCTTATTATTCTAGTGCTTCAACAATTAAAAGGCTTAAAAAGTGGGAATACTGAAGTTGGTAGGTTAAGACTACGAAGTCGGCATAAACTCTGATCTTGCCACGATTGTAAAAAACTAATGCACATGCACACATCACTTCGATTCAAAACGAATAGTGAATAATGAATATCTTATGAGCATAAATGGTATGAGTTGATTCGAGTTTCTTGTGTTAGTATAATGTGACCATTGGAAAATGTTTGTATGAGGAATGACTTATTAATATTTTGATCGGGGCGATCAAAGGCTAAAGTGGGGGGTAGTTGATAACGGTCATTTTGTGCCCGTTATTCTATGATCTTTATCCCGATTCTAGTTTAAAGAGCTATAATAGAGTAATAATAAGTCGTAATACGCTTAATTTGCATATGCCGAGAGTTACGATTAGTTATTATGTATTTAGAGGTTTTATTATATTATTTGATGTTACAGATCGTATTTTATGCTATATTTGTAGTAACTCATTTGGGAGTGCAGGATGGACTTGGAGAAGCTTTAATTGCAGACAAGTTCAGAGAGCCCAAGACGGAACAAGAAGGAAGCTGCTGACGGACCTTTTCTAGGCTATACAGATCCTAACCGGCAGTGTACCGGGTCAAATCGTAGTGCTAGTATGATGAGTCGGTGTCGAATCCTCGAGGAACTTGGTAATTTCTTTTACGTGTGGTTAAACACCAAAGAGTCATTATTAACTCGATCTAAATCGCAATTTTATCACACGAGATCACTACTATTCTAGTTAACATAAAATAAATACGTAATTTAAAAGTTATTCTAATATAATATATATAGATATATAAATATATATAGATGTACATAAATTGCAAAATATATATATAGATACAAATATATAGGTACCAATATATTAGACAAATAATTTTAGAAACCCGACCAAAACTTATATAATTGGTTTATACGATCTTTTCGATTAATTGAAATGTGTTCGATCTCTCCTTTTATTTTAGGTCCAATTGAGTAAGTGAAAACGGTGCACTCTGAGGTGAACAATTCCTTCTCACACGCGCGTATGAAATTGTCATATGTCCATTGTCATCGACCCAAGGTCCACAATCTATTACGGTAAACTAATTAATCGAACAGGTCCCGAGTACAAATCTACCTTTAGATAAAAGGAGTCATTCCGTTAAATCAGACGGTCAATTTTATTTTAAAGGCTCCGGTTGTCAAAGCCGGACGATTCAACTTTCGGTTTAAGTTTCAATTAAACGATGATTTAACATTATTACGATCTCGAGTACAAATTATAATAAAATTCATTTCTCCCAAAACAAATTTACCCCGGGTAGAAATCGGATTCCGTTATCACGTTGTTCACACGGCCAATTTTACCCTCGGTTTTCTATCTTTTATTTCATATCCTGACTACGAGGCGTCAATTCATAATTAGATTATGAATTCCTCAGATCTATTAAATATGTCAATACGAATACGATCAAAATAGAAAAAGATTCAATTAACTCAATTTTAGTCATTTTAACTTAACAACATTTCTTTAACGAAAAGATCGAAATAAAACCGATTACATAGTTTTGGCGATATTATATTTAGCCTAAAAACATTATAACAACGAAAAATACAAAACAAACATAAATACTTAAGAAAAGTTACCCGAATCGGCGGTTGATTCGAAAATCGTATCTTCCGGACATTACAACTTCTTTAGCAAAACCGACTTCGAGATTTTCTCGAGCATTACAACGATACTAAAACTACATTATTACGGCGTAAGGCCTTATTTACAACTACTACTAAAAAATAAAAAAAGAAAAGAGAGGAGAGGAGAATATATATATGAGAGTGTTATATATATTTTGGTACTCCGAGCTGTTCTCTGATGAGCTTCTATATATAGGCAAATTGGTAAAGGCCGGACCGGTCCGGTAGAAAGCCGGCTCGGTCCGGACTAATGATTACTCCCACCTTCTTGATTAACTCAGCATGTGCGTTGATATAATTATATTTATATATAATTATATATAACTTGTAAAATTCATATCTCGAGTTCTGGATCTCCAAAAATCACAAACGAAATGCCAAAATTAAGGTCTCGAGAAACTCTACAACTTTCATGAAGGACTCTTCTCCGGATAACGCTTTTTGATGACCTCGTATTCCTCCGAAGCTTTTACGGGATTTTTTCTTAATCCAAGTCGATTAGCCACTTGATCAACTGTTTAAGTTCTAGACCTCCAATCTTCATAATTTAAATTGCATTGGAACACTCTCGGAAAAATCTACAACTTTAAGTGAAGAACACTTTTTCTGAAAATATCATTTTGATGAGCCATTCGTTTATCGAAGATATTTCTCTATTATTACTTATCCAGTTGGTTGGCCACTTATCCACTTAAGCTATTCAATTGACCATTTAAACTTGTGGCACTCTCTAAATCATTCCGAGATATGATTAAACTTCAATATGTCGATTCTCTGGGTCTTGGTTTATAAATCTGCAATAAAATACCACAAATACCCACGTAAATCGACCACGACACTCCGATTTATTAAAATCGGTACAAAATTACAACTTTTATTATTATTATTACTAAATACTCTAAATTATAAAGACTAACACTTTATACCATAATTTCATATATTTTATATAGAATTCGTTGATAAAACATAATAATATAACGTATTTTTAATCATATAAAAATAATACATCAAATTACTCCCCACTTAGCTTTTGATCGTCCTAGAGCAAAAATAGCGATAATAAAGATAGTATAATTTTTCAGATTATAATATACTTTGTCAATATTATAAATATATTATCTATCTTAATTTAAAATCTTAAGAAGAATGAGAAAAGTATATAATGAAATAACTTAAACATTAAATATTATTTAGATAAAATTATATATGTAATACTTAAGAAGTATAAATAAAATATCGAATTATTTTTAATCGCAACTATTATGAAATTGCGGAATCGGAAATTTCGATAAAGTAGTTGACAAAAATGGCTTATAGAGTTTAGGTTCAAGATGTTGGTTAATCGGAAAAAGGAAATCAAAAAGAGAGAGAGCGAGTAAATGCGTCATACATCTTCATATTCTTGATCAAAAATAATCATCGATTAATAACACATTTTTTTCGATTTTCTCTTCTTTCTTCTTTTTTTTTTTTTTTTTTTTTTTCAAGATTAAGAACTAAAAGCGTGAGTGTGTGTAGAAAATCAAACTTACAGGCATTGCTTCATCAAGATTGATCGATCTACTACTCTTTCGATCGAAAATTACAAGTCCGGTTTCCTTAAACTTGTAATAATTCACGAGATCTTATGATTCAACTTTTCCTCTTTCATTTTATCTTGTGCCTTCATTCCCGGCAATAATAGGACATTTAAATGATAATACCTGCATTTGGACTACTATCATCAGGCAATCGGAGCTTAATTACCTCATGAGTGATATAGGACATTTAAATGATAATACCTACTCACTCCAATCATTGGTAGCTACAACCGATTTGTTCTTTTAAGTTGTTAATCACGAGATAAGGAAGATACGATATTTGATTAATTACATTGTAAATATGGTGCTTCGTTCTTAATTTTTTATAGAATATTAATATATCCGAACTTATTACCAAAATCGGCTATGTTGCAAGTGTCATGAGGTAAGATCGAATATACTACTACTTATCTAATTTTTCCAATCTCAAATATACCAAAATTTAGCTTTTATGTCACCATCTCTTTTTATAAATGCATACAAACTTGCGGTATTTCAAGGAAATGTAGACCAAAATAGCTAAAGCTCGGTTATTTAATCACAATTGACAATTTCGGTGAGGTCTTGATCACTCTCTAATCAAAATGAGGTAGGTTATTTGGCTATAGTTATATTTTTGTGGTGCCAAAAATCAATAAACTTAATCAATTCCAAATTCATAATTATTATTGAAAATGATTCTAAAAATTTTACTTATCAACATACTTATATAATTTTATAAAAACAATATCTAATATTAAATACTCAATTATATATACTTAAAATCTTATTAAAATCTAAATTAGACATATAATATAATTATTATTTTTGACTATTTTTCTAAAATTTTAATAAATTTTCTAACCTAACTCTACTCCCCACTTACGAGTGGCATCGTCGATGTTCAATGAGTAGTAAAGAAGTAGGTTCGAAAATAAAATTAAAATTATCTATTAACGTTATTTTTACGATTTTATTTTAGCGTATACTAATTATATCATTAAATAAAAACAAACAACTTAAAAACTAAGACATATATATTAAACAAGATACATTATTACAAACTTAACTAAAGAACTTCAAACTTAACTTAATTTAACTTATTAAAACTTAAATATTACTAACAAACCACTAACAACTCTAGATGGTAGAGCGAACAACCCGTGTATCAACGGTAGCAATCAAACCGACTATCTCTGAGCGGAAAAATTTCATCCGTCTCACTTCTTCTACTCCATTCGAGAAGAATACACAAACGTGATATCATCCATGAATTAGGCATAGGCTTCCCTACTACCTCTCTGTGATCCCAAACTCCAACAACATCCTTTGAATCAATATACCCCAATCAACAAATACACCGAATGCCAAAGCAAAAAGTAGAAGCATTTCATTCTCAGTTAAACTTCCAAAATCCCAGGTGGGATAAACTCGAGAATTTATAAAATGCTTCCACGCTTTTAGATGTGGAAGTAAAGCTCGTGTTGACATGTAAGTGATTTGTATCAAAAGCGAGAACAGACATTGGAATGACTCGTGTACTTTATTCAAATGATTAGAGGGATTTTGTAGTCCCCATTGCATTTCAAAATGTGGCATCGTAACTGGCGGTGGAATTTCAAAAATTTGGTTGATGATAGATGAAGAGAAGGGAACAGCCACTCCTCTTACTAGAACAATCTGTGTGATATCGATCATAGATGTCGTCATAAGCGCAGAATAAAATTCTCGCACTATCGAGACATTTACCCGTCCTCTCGGTGTACTGACAAATTTTTTCCAACCAAAACTTCGAATGATAGTTTTTCCCCATTGATCAAGCTTATCTAAATTTAAACCTTTCTCCAATAGGATTGGAGAATTCGCAAAAACGATTGTGTAAAATGATACTCTCATTGGAAGCTTGAGATTCGGATGATCCGGTGTATTAGGCTCGTAAGAATTTCTGAGACGGTGAGAGTGGTTCGACATTTTAAAACTTGCTAAAAAAAAAAGTAAAGTGAAGGTAGAAAGACGGTGAATGAGCAATTGTTTACTCTCCGCTTGAGCTTCTTTTAAATAGATAGTAAAAATATACGTCGTGGTTGCATTAGACAGACTCAAAAATGACTCAACCTCTTTTCCTTCACGGCCCGTCCGGTAAAGCGCCGGCTCGGTCCGGGTGAAAAACTCAATTAGCTGCGTCTGACGAGGTAAAAAGTCAAATTGTATTTTGGTTTTTACTTCACGGATGGAACAAGGCTTTCACATGCCTTACGAAATTATGAATTAATTCATCCAATCGATACGGACGGATAAAACGACACATTTTTTTTATTTTTAAAGCGACTCATTAATGATACAAAATTATTTTTGTGATTTTTATAGTTTATAAAAACTAAACCGATTTAAAATACAAACCAAATTGTTATAAACGACTGATAAAATCACACTAAACGAAAATTGAAAACAAACCAATAGTTAAATGACAAAAGTCGAATGCAATGAAATGTGTAGTAAACATGTTTAATCAATCATTAAAATTCAATCTTCATCATAATCTTCCTCCGGATCAACTTGAAAACTCGAACTCGGAAGCGATGAGAAGGCGATGGATGGTGAAGTCGTAGTCTGGCCGAACTATCAAGACCCATCGAACTCATGCCAGGCGTGACATGTGCAAACTCGGTGAATCCTCCCCAACTCGACATCGGCTGGTCTCACGAACACACATCGAAAATACACTGTCCCACTAGATTGGCTTCCAAAGGATATGACGATGGATGAAAGCTCATTGTGGTGGAATAGGTGTTTCCCACTGTGGTAAGGTATACGGATCAGATTGACACGGTGGATAGGCAGGATTATCAAAAGTAGGATTACGAAGCAACTGCTCGTTCCTTCTTAAACCTCTACGAATATCATCACACCACTTTGCTTAGTACTCTCGTGAATAAAGCCACATTGGCTTGACCACGCGCGCAACATCTGTCACTAAAGATTGAAACATGTCATAAGTGATAGTGTTGGAGAAAGGAGTTTGTTGAGGTGACTAGAAAAGATGGAAAAGAAGAAGATGTAAAACTGGTGGAAATGGTTGAGTTTGGCGTCTTACAAGCAAAGAAACTAATACTACCATCCGGAAGACTAGTCAAACTAGGTCCAATCAGATTCCCATCGACCAGAGAGATAACTTGTCATTAGGCGGGAATGGTACTCCCAACCTACGACATAAATCGGAGATAAAACAAGGGAAGTAAAGATGACTCCACAGTGCAGCGATGACAATACTCTCAAAAATTCTTTTAAACATGACCTTTCCAACATCCACTCTAACATCATTTACCATAGCCCAAGCAATACATACATCTTCCTTTCCAAAAGCGGTATGTTTACTAGAAGGATAGAGATTATGGCTAATAAATCTTTTAATTGCCCTTAAACCTCTAAAGCAGTTCCCGTAATTAAACCGATTTTCAACCCACACCGCGGTCGGGTCAAAAAGCATCACAGGCTCTCGAGGCGATCTGCTCAAAACTAGCGAGGATCATCTAAATTATAAACTACCTGTAATCCTCCTCATCGGGAAAAACCTCAACTCCTAAAATTGCATTAATACGGGCGGGGTTAAAAGGAATATTTACGGCTCGTAAAGTGCAGTTTCCGATTGAGTAAAATTTTTCTTCCGACAAAGTAGATAAAACCGAATAAAACTCATTTACTATAGTCGTGTTAATCTCCCTTCCTTACATTTGCTAAATCTAACCACCGGCGCCTTCTAAAGATATTCTTGACTTCATCACCTAAGTCATCCAAGTCTAATCCTTTTCAATCGAGACATCACACTTACTATAAATTTTCTTATATGCTTTCTTAGCCTCGGGTGATGCGGTTGTTTCAAAACTTACGACTTCCTCCTCGGGTGATAAAATTCACATGTGCCTACGACGGGAGTTGAAATTGGAATTTTTGATTTTCTCTTTTTAGAGACTACAGTACTTGACTCGGCCATTCTACGATATTGGTAATGCCAATCAACAACAAAAACAACAACAAAAGCAAACAAAAATAATAATGTCACAACACACTCAAAAATCAAAACAGTTTAAAAAATACGAAATTGACAACTAAATAAACTAGATTATACCTTATAGTGTAAAAAGCGTAAAAGTAGGCGGGAAAAGTGCTAAAGTCGCGGAATGAATGGAGCTTGTTTTTGACCCTTTTGATTTTTTCAATTTTGTGTAGAAGAGAAGAGATGAAAAGAGGAAGAAATCAAGTAGTGGTAGTGTGAGAGGTGAATTTTGTGGAAGAATTGAAAAAAATTAGTGGTGGGGTTTGGTGTGTGGGTCACATTTGTTGGAAGAATTAGGGAAGAAGAAGAAGAAAAAGAGGTCCCGTCTTTTTATGATTTTGAACCGGACCGGTCCTAGTATTAAGGCGGATCGGTCCGTGAACAAATTTTTCTATTTTTTTCGATTTTTATGATTTTTGAATAAAACTTATACAAATTCTAATAAAACTTAATTAAAAAAATAAGTTTATAAAATTTTCTTAAAATAAAATTTGAAGGAACTTTTATAATTTTATAACAATTTATAAAAATTTAATAAAATCTTTATAACACTTTAATAAAAGCTTATAAAAATTTAATAAATTTATATCAACTTTATAAAACGTTTAAATTAAAACTAAAAAAAAAACAACTTTTATAAAATTTTATAAAACTCCTCAAATTTTCATAAAGATCCAATTATAAAATTCTCGAAGTTATCACGAAAATTTTATAAAATAAAATAAAGGACTCAAACTTAAGGGGTTCTGATTCTTCGATTTAAAATCTTCCAAAGTTACGATATAACGCTCAATCAACCTAACTCCTAAAAACGAGGCATTTGAATTATCTCTCGGAATTCCATCGGGATTTTCGGATAACCACCTGTCGTTCCACTTCCTAACAATATTCAAACACTCATCACAGGATTTGGTTGTGTTTTTCCCACAACGTCCAACATGTTCACTTTTTCCACAGTTCTGCATCTCATTAGAAACTTTGCCTTTCTTTTTATCGCACTTCTTGATGTTCCATTACATACTTCTCTTAATCGATCTCTCTCAACAATTTCTTGTTTTGTTCAAAAACTAAAGCTTCATAAAAACGCGACATCTTTATCAAGGCCTAATTTCAAAAGTAAAATAAAAACTCATATTCTATCTAAAAAGACATCCGAGTTCTTTTCGTCTATCCGGTAAAAGGCGAAAAGAGTTTAAACATAATTAAAATTACAGAAAAGTAGAGTAAAGATAGATAGCACTGGTATTTGGTGATTCAGTTTCTCTGCTTTTCGATTTTCATTTTCCTCTGCTTTTCGGTTTGTCGGGGATCAATCGGTAGCATTATTTCTTCTTTCAGGTGTGATTCCTTCTCCTCCACAAATAACTTTACTCTGTGTCCATTGGCTATAAAGTTGTATTTCCATCAGTTAGTCCAACGACTCGAGTTTTGTAAACCCGTGTTACTTTAAATGGACTGTCCATCTTGATTTAAGCTTACACGAAACAACTTTAAACGTGAATTGTACAAAAGCACTCGATCACCTACATGGAACTCACGCTTAAAGATTCTCTTATCATGGAAAGACTTGATGCGTTCCTTGTAGATTCGGCGTTTTCATAAGAATCGAGGCGAAATTCTTCTAGTTACATCAATTGAAGCAATCTATGATCACCGACATCCTTAGGATCGAAATTTAGAAATCTAATAGCCCGGAAGGCTCGGTGTTCTAACTCATTTGGGAGATGACATGACTTACAAAGACTAGCTTATAGGAGAACAACCAATTGGTGTTTTAAAAGTTGCATTGCATGTACCATAACGCATCATCTAATTTAATTGCCCGATTTTACGATTTGAATCAACTATTTTTCCACGATTCTTTTGATCTCTCTATTTGACACCTCTGCGACCACCCTTGGTTTGCGGATGATAGGGCGTTCTAGTTTATGTGTTACACCATATTTCTCAACTAACTTAGTAAATGGTCTATTACAAAAGTGTGAACCTCTATCGCTAATGATCGCCCTCTCGAATGCCATATCTAGTGAATATGTTCTTTTTAAGGAATCGTATGACAACCTTGGTATCATTAGTGGGAAGAGCTTGACTTACCCATTTTGAAACATAATCTACCATTACAAGAATAAATCTTTTTCCAAGCGATATAGGAAAAGGTCCCATGAAATCTATACCCCAAACATCAAATAACTCACATTCTAAAATAGGTTGCATAGGCATTTCATGTTTTTAGATACATTTCCCCATTTTTGACAAGATTCACAAGATTTAACATATTTATAAGCATCTTTATATAGTGTAGGCCAATAAAAACCACATTGTAAAACTTTAAAAGCGATTTTCCATCCTCCATGATGTCCTCTCGCCTCACGATCATGACAAAAGCGATAAAATACTTAAAATTTCATTATCAGGCACACATTTTACGATTATCCCATCCGAACATTTACGGAAAGGTGCGGTTCCTCGGTAATAAAATTTTAAGTCGTAAAAGAATTTCTTTTACATTTGCTAAGTCAATGAGACGGAATATAATCACAAAGTTAAGTAATTAATGATATCTCCAAACCAAGGTGAGATTTCCTCGAGAGGAATTCTATTTTTAATAATTGCATGGTTGAAGGAATATCTATTCTAAATAGTTGTTCATCGGAAATGAATCTTTAATTTCATTCCTATCTCTTCCTCGATCTCCATTCTACTTAGATGATCTGCTCTTACATTTTCACTTCCTTTTTTATCTTTAATTTCAATATCAAATTCTTGAAGTAGGAGAATCCATCTAAGAAGGCGTGGTTTAGCATCCTTCTTACTCAAGTAAATACTTGAGTTGATGAGTGCATGAGACTATTACCTTAGAACCAACAATATCTGATCTAAACTTATCTAAGGCAAAAATCACATATGAGTTCCTTTTAGCAGAGTTGCATAATTAAAGTTGAAATTTGCGTTTAATGTGTGGGATGCATAGTAAATAGCTTTGAGAATTCTATTATACCTTTGACCTAAAACAGCTCTACAATTTAAATCACTAGCATCACACATAATTTCAAAAGGTAAATTCCGATCTGGTGCTACCAATCTGATGTGCGATAATCAACCGCTTTGGGGTCTTAAATGCTTCCATACATTTACTATCAAAGTTAAAAGGTACTTCTTTTTCAAGTAAATGACTTAGAGGCTTTGCTATCTTTGAAAAATCAGCAATAAATCTCTATAAAATCCTGCATGTCCAAGAAATCCTCTTAGAGTCCTTAGATTAAGCGGTGGCGGTAATTTTTCAATCACCTCGACTTTAGCTTTATCAACTTCAATTCTATTTCGGAGATTCTATGACCTAAAACAATTCCTTACGATACCATTAAATGACATTTTTCCCGATTTAGAACTAAATTGGTATCCTCACAACGTTGTAAAACTCTTTCTAAGTCGACAAACATTTACCAAAAGAATCTCCATAAACACTAAAGTCGTCCATGAAAATTTCTAAGAATTTCTCAACCATATCGAGAAAATATAGACATCATACATCTTTGAAGCGTGGCAGGAGCATTACATAAACCAAAGCGGCATTCTTTTATACGCTTAAAAGTTCCATAAGGACATGTGAAAGTAGTCTTTTCCCTATCTCCTGCTTTGCAATGAAGATCTGTAAATAACTTTGAATAACCATCTAAGAAAGCAGATAATACTTATGACCACTTAAACGTTCCAACATTTGAACTATGAATGGAAGTGGATGATGATCTTTCTTAGTATGATCATTTAGTTTTCTAAAATCAATGCACATTCGATATCCTGTAATTTCCACTTGTTGGAATCCATTCATTCTTATCATTCTCTTTCACTTGTGAAACCTCCTTTCTTTGGTACAACTTGAGTTGGACTCACCCATTCACTATCTCGATATAGGAAAGATTATCCCCATTTCTAATAGCTTAATGACCTCTTTCTTAACGATTAAGCATAAATTCGGGTTGAGGCGGCGTTGCGGTTGAATACAAGGTTTAGCATCCTCTTTCCGGAATTATCTTATGAACACAAATCTCGGGGCTAATACCTCGAATATCGGCAATCGCAGCATCCATCAAAAGCTTTCTTATGCTTTCTTAACATTCTTATTAATTGATCTTCTTTGCTTTGCTCAGTTAAAGTAGATGAAATAATAATCGGTAATAGATTATCGGTTTCTAGAAAAGCATATTTGATTTAAAGGTAGCAGTTTCAATTCCAGTTCTTTGGCGGATCTTATTGATGATTTAAGAACTGGTCCTTCTAGTTACAACTCCAAATACTTATGCCATGGTGGCTTAAAAGTAAAGCTTCCTTTATCTAGAGAAAGGATTATCTCTTTCATTTCAATGTCTTCCTCATCTTCTTTATAGATAGAAATGAGTTAAGCATTCTTCTAACTTTGTCTTCAAAAGTTGGTAGCTTGATTATCATAGACAGAATGAATATCTTCTATAAAAGAACATGATTACAGTGATGTATATGGATGGTTCATAGCTTTAAAAATATTGAAAGCAACTTCATCTTCATTGACTCTCAAAATTAACTCTCCTTTATGAACATCGATTAAAGTTCTTCTGTAGCTAGAAATGGGCGACCTAGAATAAGAGGCGCTTGAATATCCTTCTTCCATTTCCATAACTACAAAATCTCTTGGAAAGTAGAATTTGTCTACTTTAACAAGACATCCTTAATCATTCCTTTAGGGTACTTAATCGATCTATCTACCATTTGCGAGTCATTTCGATCTTAGTAAGCTTTCCTATGCCTAGCTTTTTATAATCCTCATAAGACATGAGATTTATACTAGCTCAAGATCACATAAGACTTTCTTAAAAGAAATCCTCCAATTTCACATGGAATCGTAAAACTTCCGGATCTTTCAGGTTTAGGTGGTAACTTATCTTTGCAGAGTGCAGAACATTCTTCATTTAGGCATATATTCTCATATTCCTCTAATTTTTCTTATTTGATAGTATCTCTTTCAGAAACTTTCCATAGGCGGTATATTAATCGAGCTTCAATATGGGGATATTAACATGAAGATGACGAAAAGTATCAAGGAAACGAGCATACTTCTTATCGATTTTGCCTTTTTTGATTTGATCTTTAGGAGGGTAGGGTAAAGATTCTAAATCTATAACCTTTGGCTCCTTAGTCAATTTCTCTTTTCCTTTTTCCTTAAACCTTTGAGTATTACTTAGTCGCCATGTTTGAGTTCTTGAATTTTTCTTTAAATTGTTCCACTGAATCAATCTACTTGATTTTTCGGTTCTTCCTGTTTCTCATTTATTCTAACATGTTCCTTGAATAAATTCCTTAAATCTTTATCCATAGGGTCTTTCAAAATCCTAGGGATTTTTACCCAATTTTCACCTTCATTTTCGGGTTCCAAACTTATTCCTTTTCAAGAAATTCTCTATAATTTCTTCTTCCTAAATCGATGAATTCATCTTTATCTTTAGTTTCATCATTCTTTCCATCTAAATCATTTTCTACTTCATTATTCCCAAAGTTTTCTACTCCATTATTACCACAGGCTTCCTACTTCTATAAGTAACCACAACATTTACCTCTCTTGGGTTTACATCGGTGTTGCTTGGTAATCCTCCTGAAGTCTCTCTCTGTTGTTATTACGTTCACCTTCCCTACTCAAATGATCTTCCATATTCCTCAATGAGGCTTCTATTGTTCTCATTACGTATCATGTCCACTCATAGATGTTTTTATTGTACTCATATCTTTGGTGATTGTGCCAATAGAAGTCATCATTGTTTCCATATTCTTAGCTTGAGTAGATACTACACCCATCATATTTTCCATTAGTTTTTCCCATTTTCAACTCCTTCAGCAGGGTTGAGTTGAACTCGAGAGTCTTGGTATACTTTGAGTGGTATGTTGAGGATAGGATCTTGGTAATGATTGTAAATTCGATTAGATGTATTTTCTTGATAAACTTGGTTATTATTCCTATATGGAATTTGGATATGGCGGTTGTCTGGCTTACTTAGGGTTTCGGACCATCGATAAGTAGGATGATCTCTTACAATAGCATTAAGCGAGTTTGAGTATGCATTGTTCAAATTCCTATCTTTGCTTTGAAGAAAACTCACCTCCTCTCTTGAATATCCTGTTGGTTCTTCACTCCTAACGCCATATTATCATGACTTGAGTATTCATTTGGTGTACTATTTTTACGAATTTTGGTTCTTATTCTGTTGTAAACCATCAAATTTCTACTCAAATTCTCCAAGTGTGCTAGAACTTCCGTATTAGGCGTACATTCTCTGCAAAAGCTACTTTTACGGTGCTAGAACCGGTTTCCCACATTACATTATTTTTGGAAATCTTTTCTATAGCATCGTAAAGCTGTTTGAGCTTCACTCATCATTAACGAACCACCACGTGCATGATCTACATCCATGACGTGAGTCTTTTCTCAATTCTGACGGAAGAGTTGAATTTGCATATCTAAGGAATAACCATGATCGGGACACGCTCTTAACAATTTTTAAACCTTTCCCACGCATTCCCAAGAGTTTCCTCGGATCCTTGTCTAAAGTTAGCAACCTCGACTTTTAATTCCAAATTTAAATCCGGAGTGAAATATTGTTTGAAATTCAGTTTGAATCTCCTCCCAACTAGTAAGTGAATGATGTGGAAGAGACATAAACCAATCTCGGGCTCGTCCTTTTAAAGAAAAAGGAAACATAGTCATTCTCATTAATTCATTATGAGCACCTTGACTTTTGGTCAGATTGCAGATTCTTCAAAAGATAGAGATGATGATGTGGATCTTCATCATCCTCTCTAGGAATTGGGATCTTGCGTCAATTAAACCAAAAGATGAGACTTAATTTGAAATTATTCGCTCCTTCATTAGGTAAAAGTATGGGATTATTAGTCTGGTTTCTTCTTCTTGTTTGATCACATATAGGTCTCGGGTTTGGTGGATTATTACGATTATTACGGTTCCGATTTTGATTATTTCTATTATTATTATTATTAGGGTTAACAGGGGTTTTGTCCATGCCACAGAGCATGTTCGACCACTTGTTCGGTGTTTAATCATGATTTGACCATTCTCGTATTTACGTTTGAAGATGATTCTTGAGTCGATTTCCACGACTAGTATGACCGCGTTTACTCTCTACTCTTAGCGCCTTTCGTAAGTGTTTATGTCAGGCTTATAAGGAGCGAGAGGGCCTTACCATACGGTCATCAACTAACGAAAATAGAAAATATCTGAAATTGATAGTAGTAAAATTGGTAATTTTCCTAAAGGTAACAACCAACGAAAAATAAAATAGAAATGAGATAAGAAAAGTGTTGACTTATTCTAGAATTTTAAGCTAATACAAGTAGTAACCATAGACACATAAAAGAAATTAGCGGCGTTCCCGGCAGCGGCGCCAAAATATCTTGACGGACCTTTTCTAGGCTATCTGATCCTAACCGGCGATTATACCGGGTCAAATCGTAGTGCTAGTATGATGAGTCGTGTCGAATCCTCAGGGGAACTTGGTAATTTCTTTTACGTGTGGTTAAACACCAAAGAGTCATTATTAACTCGATCTAAATCTTAATTTTATCACACAGATCACTACTATTCTAGTTAACATAAAATAAATACGTAATTTAAAAGTTATTCTAATATAATATATATAGATATATAAATATATATAGATGTACATAAATTGCAAAATATATATATAGATACAAATATATAGGTACCAATATATTAGACAAATAATTTTAGAGAACTGACCAAAACTTATATAATTGGTTTATACGATCTTTTCGATTAATTGAAATGTGTTCGATCTCTCCTTTTATTTTAGGTCCAATTGAGTAAGTGAAACGGTGCACTCCTGAGGTGAACAATTCCTTCTCACACGAGCGTATGAAATTGTCATATGTCCATTGTCATCGGTCCAAGGTCCACAAGCATTACGGTAAACTAATTAATCGAGCGGTCCCGAGTACAAATCTACCTTTAGATAAAAGGAGTCATTCCGTTAAATCAGACGGTCAATTTTATTTTAAAGGCTCCGGTTGTCAAAGCCGGACGATTCAACTTTCGGTTTAAGTTTCAATTAAGCGATGA